>WOVY01004451.1:0-43272 GCA_013436015.1 Rhipicephalus annulatus
TTTCGGATGACTGACAATCGCGTACCGGTGAGTAGCATGTATATATTCATAATCCGGTCGCACTTAACGTAAAAGAGACGGACTAAACCACGACTCGATTCTTTTCCACGGAAGGACCCATGAGAGCGAAAGTTTTGTTTGAGACTTCTTTTTACAATAATTTGTAGCTTGGCGTCTGGTTATGCCGAAATCGAATTGTAAATGCCATATCACATCGTATAATTATTGCAAGCGTCTTCAATTCGGTACGCTTCTCCGACAGTTCTAAGTGTCCGCCTAAATAACCATAAGAAACTAGCGCCCCAAAGCGGGGCAGCGCCTGAGACTAGGTGCGCCGAAGTTTAAATCGACGATGCTAAACGCACCGTTTTCAAATATGGGGACCCACGGGCGCTGAAGAATGAAACGATGTCCACCTAAAGAAAAAAAGACCGTCATTTTTCTTCCCTCTCATCTTATTTTCCTCTGTTTCTTCCCTTCTCCCGAAACAATGAGCAAGTGTTGTGCCCCTCCAGGTGGCAGTTGTCAGCTTGCTCTCTTCCCCTGTGTTCCTGTTGTTTCCGTGTATGCAAATAAAATAAATTAATGAATTAGGCCACCTTGTGAGCAGCTAACACCAGGGCAAGAAGGGCGACGAACAATGGTCCTCGCCAGGTGCTATAGCCGGTGCCCCGCAAAAGTTCCCTGGCGCCGACAATACTTGCTTGACCTCTGCTACGTCACGAGAGTGCTTTATCAAACTATAGGAAACGTCGATCGGACTTGATTACTCGGATGAGGACGCACACTTACATGAAGCCAAATTAAAATACCTTGTAGGAAATACTCACCACTAATAATCGGTCAGCAGTGGCCCCGAATGCAGGACTATCCAACACAAGCATATCGTGAGTTTCCAAATTTGGTGTCAGTGGTCTCTTAACACATCTCGCAGTACGCATTTACAGGATACAATACTATAACAACAAGACTATGCCCGCCGCTGTAGGTTAGCAAGTTAGGCGACGTGCTGCTGAACTCGAGGGCCCGGGATTCGATTTCAGAACACTCGGTCCCGTTCAGATGCAAGCGAACTGAAGATCATACCTGTGCCCTTTGATTTAGGTGTACCATGTGTTAAACATTAATTCACAGTGCCCCACAATGGTGTGCCTCAAAGTCATATCATGGCACAAATTATGTCCCTCATTATTTGCCCATTGCACTGCTTTTTCCCAGCGTTATCATTACAATGTGTTACCAACAACGCTGAGCACCTATCCTTGTGGAGGCATTTTTTGATGATTGCACAGACGTGCCCTCCAACACATTTGAAGTGTCTATGTTTTTTGTGGTTTACATAGACTGATGTATGAGGACAATTTTAGCATAGGTCTAAGCAGCGATATCAAATGATTTAGTATATCAATCCCATAATAAGGTGACTGCATTGCTACTGACTGCATCAGCACATAGTGGCGATCGACAGAACTTTTGCAGGTGAAAATGACGGAGGATGTGGGTAAGGCTGTGACCGGGTAAAAGTACCGTTAAAAGCGATCTAGCCGTGGCATTAATACTGAGATTACTAATGTGTTACGTTTTTTTATTTTTTGTGCTTTTTTTCCGCCGCAGCAACTGAAGTTATGACTACGACTACTAAGCACGACAGAGGCACTGGCTACCATTCCAGCTCTGGATTTTTTGCTTGTGCAGGTCGGATGTGCATACGAAGGACTTCTCTCTTCTCTTTTTCTTGCTTCTGTGGATTTGCGAGCTGCATCTTCCCGCATGTGCGATATACTGACTAACACACGTGCGCAGAGGCAGATTGCAATCCCCTTCACTGAATCGATGCCGCTGCACCGTTCTTGTTCATTGGGCCGCTCACTAAACACCCGTGAAATGTCAACAGTACTTTACCAACCTGGACGTTCCACAAGTTTTCTTCTCAAGATGAGAGGAGGGAGTGACATGGAATGTTGTGGTAAACAACAGCAGAAAATATCTCGCTTTGTAGCAGAAGCGCCCTTTTACATTGACAAGTCAGGCATCAGGCACTACATTTGTTATGATGGCAAGGACATCTACAATGCCTTGGAAAGGACAAGCAACAATGGTGCGTAAGCTTCCCTTATGTAAGAGTATTGCGCTCATTTCATTGTGGCGAACCCTCCTATGATACAGGGCAAGTCGGGCTGAGCGAAATGTAGTCAGGTGACCTCGCAAAATCAGGTTCAGGGTAGGCACTTTTTTTCTAGTATTTTAAATTTTCTAAATCAAATGACTTCGAACGGTGTGTTGCTATCGCTGCCGTTCTTACCACATCGTTCTGTCTGTATGTCAGTCTATGCACCTAAAGAGTAAGAAATGGAAGTTTGAATAGTGTTACAGGGCCCTTTTTCCATGTTTCATGGGGCAAATGCAAAAGCTAGATTAGGGTTTAAGCTGCCTGCCCTTGCAATTTTTTCCTTCTCGATTTTATCATTCTTACAGCTAGCTGCATTGGTTACTTGCCCAACTATTCAGCACATTTTCTTTTACTTGCTTAAATAAATTGAACTTTTTATTTGACGAACCTGAGCAAATATAGGCATGAGCTCACATAATTAGGCATTAAGCTGTTCTTTTTACAATGTGCATAAATTTCCTCTCCAATAAAACTAGATTGAAACAGTGAATCACAACTGTTGGTGTGAATAGCAGGTGAAGGCATATAAAATGCCACAAACTCTTTTATAATGTAATGGCACAGAAAAGTATTTTTAAAATTGTAGAAATTGCATTTATTAGACGCAGACCTTGGCCAAAAGTATAAAAGCTTCACACCTTTCTGCAAGCTTATGAATCTAATAACAGCGGTCAAGACAGAAATCCATAGTGTTTCAACGCAATAAAACGACTCGCAAAGTTTCTGTATGAAAGGTGCGCACAACACTCAAATCACTAACCAAAACAAACAAACAAAAAAACTGCCAGCAGACTAGCAGATATGTGAAAACTACAGCCTTGAAATGTGGCAGTGCTTGAAACAGCACTTAACTATTACCCTCGTAAGTAGGCACTCAAGTCGAGAAAATGGCATTCTCACGACATCATACCGCCTGATTCACAAGACTCTGAAATGTTGAAACAACGCAACGAGAAATAAATAACTTGTGTAAACAAGGTGTCAGGAACGTTCTGCAGCGCTTTGTACAGCGAGACAACAGCAGTGAAGTTGGCTCGCGCCCTCCCAAGCGACGTCACTCAAAAAGCCTAACGCGCGTCAGTGCAGATGACAGGCGCGCACCATGACGAGCATGAGGAGAATAAAGAGCGGCGCAAACACCTCCGAGTAGACGAGGCTACTCTTCTGTCCTTCGGCCTTGAGGCACAGCAGTAACTTGAAGAGAAACATCAGCAGAAGTTGCATAAAGCTCCACACCGCGCGAAAGGCGCCCGCCTTGTACACGCCTTCGATGTACTGACGTATGAAGACGATGACGCAGAAATAAGCGTTCAAGCCGTCGCAGATGAACAGCGACACAAACACCGTCCACCAGGACACGTCGAACGCCTTGTCCAGCTTGAGCACGACCATGACGGAGAACAGGGTGATAGAGATTAGGTGCACGAACATCTCGAACACCGTCATGCCCAGCCATCGGGCCAACTCCTTTAGCTTGAACATGGTGGCGACGCACCGCTGTCAATTCGCCCCTATATCATTCGGCGCTGCCAGTCCGTGATCGCTTTTGCGCCGTTCCACAGCAGGAAAATGCATCACTCGAGACTTCCAACGTCATTACGGGCAAATTAAAAAGCCTTGCGGTAATGCGGAAACCACTTCTCCGTTTGCAATTTGTTTATCTTGTTGAAGCGGCTTCGATTTTGGATTTGGCTGAACCAAACGGTAAAGAGCCAAACAGATCCAGAAGCATTTATATTAAATGAAAATGAAATAATTAAATTATCAAAATCAACTGCGCATGAACAGGCAATTTTGTTTAGATGTTATTAATTGCTTTACACTCCCGGGCACATTACCTGAAGCAGCATGTGACGTTACTTTCGCTTAGCAATCGCGCCGGTTTGAAGCGTGTGCTGCGGTGGCGTGTTGTCTGCTGTACAGCCAGGCAGGTAGAGCTGCGGTGCAACGGCGAGCATGGCAGCGCTGCTATTTCGACTCATTCCGAGGGATTTCAAGCTCGTTCCCCGAGAAGTTCGGCACCACGCGTCCAAATGGGTGACTAACTACGCTACCTCGCTTGCATTTACTGCTTGCACGACCAGTAAAACCCCCAGACCAAATTGCACTAGCGTAGTAAACTCGATTGGCGAGGTATCGTACGTACCATCTGCTAATTCTTCCAATCGTATCCCTTTGGGGCTCGATAATCACGCCACCAGCGAGATGTTTTTGTCGAACAGTCGCTACGGCCGGTTCGTTGGCCTCGTTTGAAGCGAGCGAAATTTTTGAAACTGACAAGCTCGCGATGTGTGGCACGAGTGCCGGCTCTTTAGTTTGAATTATGGGCGAGAGCCACCGTGGCCGCGACGAGGGCCGAGACTTCTGGCATTTTTGTCATGGCTATCCGATTCCTCAAATCTAGTGGGGGACAGTTGTAAAAAACAAAAAAAAAACTACGGACGATCAGTCGTTGACAAATGCGAGTTCGTGTGCTTCGAACACGCGTTTGATCGCTGTTAACTAGGCGGGAACTTGGTTTTCTATTTACGTATAAGCAGTTACCCCCTACGCTTCTCTTGCTCATTTTATTTGCCTCTTTCGATCGGGATTGCCTTGGTACAGTCCTTTAATGGCGTACTGCTTACGATGCCGTCTCATGCCCCGATTCACAATCCTCACTTAAATACACCATGGTTGTGCATCGTACTTCCGCGACTTTGCTAACGCATAACCTTGTAAGCAGCAAAGTTGCGTGCATCACAATCGTAAGTTCGTTAACAGCCACGCCATTGCTTCCTTCACCTCTACACTGTCGTGACCGTACATTTAAAATGCGATGAACTAAAGGCGACCATAATCACTGCAAGTAACAGATGCAACAAGGATGCCTGGCTGCGATTCGTAAGGATCGTTTTGTTGTGATCGCAGGTTCGCATAACTTGTTTTTCGCGTCGGTCTTTCACCTCTGACTGTGCTTTCAGAACAATACGAGCTGCATGTCAGTCTGCTTCCTTCTACAATCTATCAATCATTCTTCTTGCATGTCAGTCTGAGGACGCTGAGCAAAAATTATTCACTCTAAAAAACAAAGCCCGAGTAATAAAAAAATAAATAATTCACTTTGTTTCTTAGTTGGGTTGTGCAAAACACTCGGTTCTCATAGAATTTGTGCCTTTGCATTATTGCCACTCAGAGACACTGACCCACATATGAATTCGCAGAACTTGAGACGAAATCTGCATGCCTCGCGCACTGCAAGCAGCATTCCACGTCGTCCGGTGGCATCGCATGTGCAAGCCCGTCTGCCTGCATTGCGCCCCTTGCACACCAGCTTCGTGGCTTCAGGAAATTGTGGCATTCAAGCTCTCTGACATGGCGAGGGTATCAGCGAAGTGACAATCAAAAGAATGGTGGGTCTCACTTCAATGTCCTATGCATACGCCCGTTTCTGCCCATGGTTATGTGTGTAACATCATAGGCGCTATGTAATAGTCATCATCATTAAAAGGAGCCCTGTGACGCATTCAAAGCGAGTCATCTCTATCGCTTCTGGAGCTTAAAATGCACCGACATCGTTGCGCAAGTGAACAGCGCAAGAACAAGGCTGTTATAATTTATTTCAAAGAAGAAACTACATTAGTTTTTGGGCTAGAGTGACATGCCATGGCTATTTTTGTGATCGGAAGTGACGTTTTAGCACAAGGGAGTGACAACATATGCCAAGAGTTTTCATTGATTTGCTACAAGTCCTCGTGTAATATTTAACAGTCCCAGCTATACCACACAACTGTGCACTAAATATGATAAAAGCACTGCTTATACTTTCTAAAATACACTAGGATTTCTGTTTTTTAAATATGAAACCTAGAAAACATTCCAAATGATGCTAGGTGCGCTGCACAGCTGCCCTCATGAGACAGTCCTTCCGGTATGTCTCTTAAGAGACGTCTAATGATTTAAACTGCCCTTTCACGTCAGTAAAACAGTGAGATGCGAAAGCGAACATTTTTTTCTCATCATCTGCTGGGGTCTTGAAGTTTAAAGACTAATAACTTTCATTACCGTGCACCATTCCACTACCTTGTGTTGCATTCATCTCAGTATCAGCTCAGCACTACACACACTCCAGCGCTGCAAGAAGCTGACGAAAAAATATCAAAACGTCACAGGGCTCCTTTAATGTAATACATTACAAACCCAATGCGTTGCAACAGAAAGCCAAATGTGTCGTGTGAAATAACTTCCCTTCTTGTGCAGCTGTTTGTCCTTTTTTCACGAACGAATTGATGTGCACACTATGCACTACGGTGTGACCATTGTTACCTTTGAGTGTGCTGTGAAAAATGAGTATCTTCTCCCTCTTTCAGGGCACCATTTTCTATTTACTTGGAAGCCTGTGATCAAACATTAAAAGTTAAGCCACATTGATCCCAAATGTAACTTCACTATGTCCAATTCATGATAATGCACACACTGCCATTATCACAATGCTCCATGGCATGTGCCTTGGATTTCTAGGTGCTTTCTATTATATCTAAATTACTTCACATTCAAGCTGTGCTATGAAAAGAAGTTTTTGAAAATTGCTTTCATAATTGTAGTGGGCAGTGTGCTTTGCAGTGAAAGACAAAGAGATTGACAAACTCGAACATCATGGCCATGACAATCAGTTTACCTAGTCATCCAGCTAATAAATGATTTTTTGTTTTGGGCCTTCTGTTCCCGCATAAACATACCATGATTGCTCTCAGGTGTTCATTCATTGGCTGCTCTGAAATTGTTTTGTTGCTATGTTTTCGTGCTCATTTATTTACTCCAAAATGTTTTTGCTGCTCTGAATCTTGCTTGATAAGCATCTTTAAAGGGCCATGTCACAGTCACCCAACAATTTGTGATTTTCAGTGAAACTTGAAGAGGGTCTATTATGCCTACACGGACATTAGTGTGGACTGTAAAATGATATTCAAGTGCAAAACAAGCCCTTGAAGTCACTGGCTATGAACACCGCTTGCCGGCAACCATCATTTTGCTCTGGCGTCTTTGATGTTGTGTGCGGAAGGAGCAGAGCATTTGTCTGCTACCACAGTTTCAGCCGCTTCAAAATATTTCATTTCAGTTCCAAGCTGTAGAAAACTACAATATCTTAATTTCACACCCAGCTGACCGCGGAACGATATTGTTCACCAGAATGTAGACGCTTGCACAGCTACCTGCTTATTACGTCACAGCTTGCGAGTGCACCAGTGTTGTCAGACACTCAGGCCACTCGCGTGTGTTACAAAATATTTTAATTATAAACTAAATGGTCGACCAAATGCACTAAAATTTTGCCCGTCTATTTGTGAATGCACAAGGATTAACCCGCGTGACACAGATTATGATCGAAAATTGGGTGTAATGGCTCCTTAACTATACATACCTGTCATTGTCACTGTCTCCAATTGGAGCTTTAGGGTGAAAAAATAGCAATCAACAAATACACACTCAGCGCACTTTCAAACCATGCCATTTGTCTGAAACATCATTCACCTGAATAATACACCAGTGTTTTGTGGGGAGTTTACCAGGGATTGAATTAAGTGAGCATAGGTATCACACACACGCCCTGTGATCTGTCCAGGTATGTCAAGCCTGGCGACAAAGTAAACCAGTTCGACAGCATCTGTGAAGTGCAGAGTGACAAGGCGTCGGTTACCATTACAAGCCGCTACGATGGCCGAATAAAGAAGCTGTACCATGAAGCCGATGACACCTGCAAGGTTGGGTCTCCGCTTGTCGACATCGAGGTTGATGACGACTCGCTCAGTGAGCTGCTTTCTCGTTTTTTTACTTCTAACTCAACTGGCCTAGCATGTTTTGTATGTGACAGAGACAATACACTAATACCTGCTGCTCACTGTATCTTTTTTTCGCTTGAGCACCGTGAAAGTAAAATCAAGGGCAAAATGTCACGTGTTCTGACAAGGACTCCTTATTCACGTAGTGTTGTTGGCATGAACACCTTCTTTTGCAAAAGTATAGCTCCTCTGCGGTGTTTCCAGCAAAAAAAAAGAAAGCTAATGACAATTAAGAATTAAGGAGAAAATAATTTATGAGAAGGTTAAAACGACTGCACAGGACTGTGCGACAAGCCCAAACATTTAGCTCTTCAAAAGAAGAGCCAGTTTGAGAAAAAGGTGTCACTTTGAAACTAAGACCATGTCTAAATTTTCTTGATAAAGTAGAAGCACTCTGATACGTTTTTGAAGAAACCATAAGAGCCAGTGAATGCAAGTGCCGAGAAACAAGACAAAAGATCATTTAGTGATGCAGAAATTTACTGGTACCAAAATTTAGCGGTACAGAAATGTCACTAGATACGTCGCCGTCTACGAGCAATAATGTAGCACTGTTGGCAGTGTCGGATCACCATGGCTCATCATAAATTGTCGATTGCCTCGCAAAAGTGAAAGTAGCCATGAAAGCTATCGTCAAAAAAAATTACCCTTCTCCTGCTCCACAAATTCCTGAACTTCGTCATTGCTGCATGCACTGACGGTCTCGGACATGACCTACCTGACAGATGGAACCGTTAAGCCAAGAACGATCATCCACAGAAATGTAACCAACATACGCCATTCTTTTGGCACCAATAGTTGTAGGCTTAAAAAGACTAAGCACACAGGCAACAAGACTAGTGCAACGAGTCCGACCTCTGAACCGTGCGAACTCCTCTGACGAATTACGGATGAGGAGGCCACGCCAAGCTCGAAGGTTTCACTTTTGCTTAAAATAATTTAGAACCAATTAAATCATACATGTCATCTTTGCAATGCAAATGTCGAAAACTATGTTTTTGTTTCAAAAACTGGAAGTATATTATACATGTCGTTACTTGTGCCATGCATGTGCCTCATCTCATGGTCAAGCCAGACCGAGCTGCTTGAAAAGTCAACATGGCCAATCTCTTTTGTGGTCATTTGGCCTGCTCACAGAGCACTTTGCAATGTGCCGTATGGGAATGGTCCTACAGTTACAACGTAATGGCAGTGTTCCCAATTCATTGGATCCTTTGGGAGCTATGCCGAGACCGGTGCATAACGATGTAACAGCCAGGAAAACGCAGCTGTGAGAAATGTAACAGCAAAGCTCTACTGTTTCATTAGGAAAACACTTCGATGAAAGCATTTTTCAGTTCACACTACATTTGCATGCAATGAACTTAGAATTAAGGGTATATAATGAACTTATTCATTGACATGCAACTGAAATCCTCTTGCACCAACAAATCACTGTGAGGCCGAGTCACACTCAGGGCCAGCCGCATGTCCACTGCTGGATTCAGCCGATTTATGTGCTTAGTTTTCAGATAGGCTCGCGTCGAGATTCTCACAAACATATGTTGTTGCAAATGGCAGCAGCATGTCAACTGCTTTATCTTTGGCACCTATTTAAACAGTACAAATGCCCATGAGGGTAATATAAGGCCTCCGTGATTCAAGTGCACTAACTTAACACGGCTTGTTTGCAGAGTGTGGCCGGCTACTAGCTGCTGGTGAAATTGGTTGCATAGCTGGAGATTGTTTCATGCACTGAGATGCTCTTACTGACATTCAGGCATAAGTAATCGAGGTTCCTTACTTCACCACCTATGTGACTTGACAAACGCGGAACAAGAGAAAACTTATCAGTGGCTCGGGGAACCTTGAGGAGGGGCCTGCAGAACCCACTTTGAGAAACCATGCCTTAGAATCGACCTACTTCCTTTGGCAACTCTCTTCTACTATGTACATTCTTTAAAAAACCATATTCATTATGAAAGCTGTGGGTGAGGTGCCCCTATAATCTTGAGATCAATTGAATCAAAAAGTGAACAAGCGAGGGCTGCCATTTGAACAGGTTCATCGGATGATGATGAAGTCCAGGACCAGGACATCAAGTCTCAGCGCAGTGATGAAGAGCAGTCCTCGGCACCCTCAACCACTGAGCCTGGTGGTGGACAAGGAGACAGAGTGCTCACGACGCCTGCAGTTCGTCGGATAGCCATGGAGAACAATGTGAGTGCAATGCCTACTTTATCTCTTTTCAGATACTGCATATAATGGTTGGACTTCCTTTTTCTCGAGAAAATGACACAGATTCTAGAATGTGATCATTATGAGGGCTAGTATTTTTGGGTAAATTTTAAAGGTTGCAAATACTTTTTCAGCATGGTCAGATAACTCTACCGATCTGCGTGACGTAACTTCTTTTGGCAGTGCCATTCCTCCCTGCTTAGCTTTCAGTGCACCATGTGGTTTCCACATGGTTTTTGTCACATGGTTTACTGTCTGCTCTATATATTTTCGCGCTCTGTGCAATAACTCAGCTGGAAGTTAGTGCTCGTGTCGTTCGTGTCCTTCTTGTCTCTGTGTCGTCGTTCTGTTCTCGCGCTATAACTATCGTCATGTCATACCAACTAGCCTAGGCTGCCACACTTCTAAGCTCATAACAAGGTTGCATCTTACACAAAATTAAGTTTGTTATATCCGAAAATTTGATATAAACATTCATTTCTATCACTATATTCATTGCATGACTTTTTTTTATTTACTTTATTATAACAGGTATTTTAATAATTTATTTATCTCACAATACTGCAGGCCCTTCCTGGGCTCATGCAGGAGTGCATTGAACTTAGTGTTCACAAAAGTTGGAAAAAAAAAACTGAGACCATCTATACAGAGCAGTGAGTATGAGCACATGCAAAACCTGCGCAGGCTAAATGACGTAGCATATGAAATTACTAATGACACCTATTTCGCTGTATCCGAGTTCGTTACATTGAGGTTCTAAGTGCATTCGAAAAAATTTTGCAAGGCCCCTTTAAAATGGCCAACGTTTGTTAGTGTCACCGCTCTCTGTGGCATCAAAGTCGGGGTGCAATCATTATGCAGGTTAGAAGAGAATACCGACAATGACCTTATTATTACAAAACTAGAGTGGAAGCATTGTCAGAGTAAACATGGCATACGTCAAACCGCTTATAGCATAAAAAACGAGGTCTTGCTTGTTAGGCAGACATAAGCAAGTATGTTCTCTCAGAAAATCATGTTCAGTTTGCAGGTAATTGTAGAGCTGCAGTGCATAAAATTATGATTCAGTGCGGCATTTGTGTTTCTCCTATTCTACTGCCTCCTCATGAAATGTTCTTATTTGACATGGCTTTTAACACCAGCTGGAGATATGCCAAACAGTTTTGTAGCATATACAGCAACTCCTTTGTACTTCTTTTTCTTGTTTTATGGACATTCTCTTTACTGTTAATATCTGGGGTTTTAGATGCCAAAACCATGGTATAATCATGAGGCACTCCGTAGTTGAGGGCTATAGAGATTTCTACCACCCAGGGATCCATAACGTGTGCCTTAGCATTTAGGTTTCACTGAAAATACAAGTGCTATGGCCGTAATTGAAGCCACGACTATAGCTAAGCATGATAATTAACTACTGTACCCCAATGGCACTTTATTCTCCTAACTCTTGATAATAAAACATGTAGTCAGGGGTACAAATTCTTCTTCCAGGCACTTGACTGCAAAAATTATTTCAGCCCCATTGCAATACACAGCACTACAATATCTGGCACATTCCATTGCAGCCATATCAGCCATATGTTTTTTTGAAAATTCAAGATCTTGCAGCTTTAGCCTCTCTCCGCCAGAATGTATGCAGAGGTCGTCTTGAAATGAAATGCCCATAAGTAGGCCTTATCTCTGTTTTCATAGATGCATGCTTCCTAGGCTTTAGGTCATTCACATCTTATAAAACTGTATTGCCATGCTCACAGATACGTCTCACTGATGTGACGGGCACAGGCAAGGATGGACGCATCCTGAAGGAAGATGTCCTGCGCTACATAGAGCTCAAGCAAGCACCAAGTGAGTCTTCCCATTTTCTTTTCTAGGGCCATGCCATTGCATGCTGTCACAGTACTGCTGCAGAACTTCTTGAGAAATCTGTAGACTGTGTCTTGTATGAAAGGACAACTTTGTTCAAATGCTTCCGTAAAAAATTGGGTGCCATCACTGCTTACACCCTTGCTGATGTCTTCCTCCTTTCGCCACTTTTGTTTTGCTGCACAATATATATTGACCAACCCACCAGAAAAGCAATGTTTACCACATATCACATTGAGGTTCTAGGTTAATGTGCAGTTCAGATTATGTTGCAGAACCTAATTTTATAGTTAATTTTGCAGTTAAACTCTTTAACAATGAAACTCGACAGAGAAGCAAATAAAAATTTGGTTTTGCAAAGCTTGGTTGCAAATTGAAACAGCCCAAACAGAAAGTGCACTGAACAATATGAGTTCACTGCAAAAAGTTTGCTAGGCTAGTCTGTAAACCTAACTTTCTAAAAGTGCAATGTTGCCAACTGCTTAAAATGTGCCTTATGAATCTTTTCAAGGTGTAAATCTTCAATCTATGCTCTCTACACAAGGTACATATTATCTGTGTCCTAAGATATTCTGCCTAAGAGGGGGTGATATTTAAACATGTTCTTCTCAATTGTGACATAAGATGCCATATAGTACAAGTCTGCGTGACCGGCTAGCACATCTACAAATCTTATGTTAAAATATATACCAATGCATTGTCACTGGACCACCAGTTATAAAACACAGAATCAATATCTTATCAGTAGCGGTGTTCTAATGTTCAAACTTTCTAATATTATTCCTTAAGTGGTGTTTGCTATTCACTTCGATTTGTACCAGAATTTCGCTGTATATATTGGAACTTTCAAAACATGAAAGAACATGAATAGTACTTATAGGGAACCAGCGTAGGAGTTTCCACGATGTGGGTAGTGCCACCTTGGCGGTCAAAGCACGCATTTTTCAGCTGCTCCCGCAGATGAGAGTGGCGGCCGGTAGAGGCGGTGAGGGCACGCATCGTCGGAACAAAACCAAAGGGTACTAGCGGTACTGCTGAAAAAAAAAAAAAAAAGATGAATCGATGTGAGGGTAATACAGTTGAACCCCTTTTAAAAGACATGCACCAGGGAGCAGTTCTTGCATATTATATGAGGTGTCTATCATAAGCAGGGCACCGCATAAGCATTTTTCTTATCAACCCCTATATTTTAACGTTGGCACACTGGTCTCCCATTTGTCTCTTACATCGGTGTTTCATATAAAGGGCTTCGACTGTATGTTTATTTAGCCTTAAAGTGGAACTTCGCGGCAGTGTAGATTTTCCCTGGATAGGTGTTTACACTGTTTGGCCCTCTTTCACTGCAGTGAAAACCTTTACAGAAAGCTACATGCGGGCTAATGTATATTTAAATAAAAGCTGTCACGGCTTAGCAGCCAGCCGCTGCAGGCAAACCACTTTTACAAGGGGTTACAGGTGGACTAATATACACCTATTTCTATCAATTCAAGTTTCCCAATATTTCAATAATTTAAATTCGAATCGAAGTGAACTTGTATACTGTAATATTCATTCAAATATTCGTACAAGCCTGGCTATTTCGCGTATGTGGAGGAGTATGTACTCTGTAGTTGCACAGGAATCACAGAAATTAGGTGTGCCAGAAAGGCAAAAAATGTCAGAAGGGATTAACATGTAATTTTTTGTACATTTTCAAAAGCTGGTGAAGGGCCCTTTAATGAAAAGGGGTGCGTCACCATTTCCACTTCGTTGGGAACAAATTTCATACAGACAGATTGTATCTAAGCGCAAAATTAACACATCCCATCACCATTTTGTGATGGCAATGTCATTACATCAGCCACTTACGGTCAGTTGTTTCTAATGCTGCGAAGGTAGTTTCGGTGTCATATGTAATGATCTCCTTTTGTGAAACATGCTTTCTGAATAACATTTTCATGCCAGAAAGTCAGTCTGCAAAACAAAATTTAGCTATGTCACCCAAGAAGCCATACAATATCAAGTTGTCCAGGTGTGTGGCAATGCTTCATGGCACATCACCCGCGTCGCTATGCAATAGCTAGAAGGCCAGTTTTGTTTTCATGCAGTGGACAGCGCGCTGTCGATGCGAGGTCTATATGTTACTGCGAAATTAATTGCTATCTTTCTCGCCATGTTTTTTTTTTTTCCTAAATTTCAATGCGAAAGCATTACTTGGGTTTATGAAAGTGTGTGCTAACTCACTGTCAGCAAAAGCTGTGTGCGGATGACACGTGACCTCTCCTACCAGAATTAACACCCGTGCCAACAAGTGCCGCAAAATTAACTCGTAGCTGCGGAGTAGGAGTGAAATCCGCGAAACAGATGAGAAACTCCTAACTTGAAGGAGGCACGCCCCTGTCTGCCACTTCAGTTGGGCGTTCGCAGATGTCGAAAGAGATGGAAAGGTTAAGGAAATAGTGGCTTTTTCTTTCACATGGAAAGTGTTGTTGACCAAATCACATAAATCAGCACATGTCATCTACAGCCTCATTCTTTACTAGGAAACCAGGGAACACACTTAGTATCAGCACCCACATCTCCAGCACTTCGCTGATATACTCCTCGGTCCAAAGGTACCCAATTGGGTACCAATGTTTTAAAATCCCCAGACCATCACAATTCGATATTTGCGTGTCCAAATTTGTCTTCGCAATATAAGGAGGAGTTGCTTTCACGAAGCCCTGAGAAGTGGCACCGTGTGTCTAGTTATTATCGCAAAACGAGCGAATGAAAATGACTGAGCACACTGCATGAGCATTCGGCTGCGTCCTCGTGATAAGTGAAAGCTTCTTTTCTTAGTTGCAGCGTGAATGACATCGCCTGTAGTGCATTCCTTCAACTGTACACGCCCTGTAGATCATATTGAAAGTCATTTAGGTCTGATATTTTTTTTACTTAATTTTAGAAACTTTAAAATATCAGGAGTACGCAAATGAATATCAATACATTTTGAGACAATCGTTCACTTTTTTGGATTCATAATTTTTCTGCATTTGTTTTTAAGAGTAGGAAATCAAATAATACAGTTTTGCAAAAGTCGTTTTCATTGGTGCATTCTTGGGACTGAGGAGGATATAGACAAAACAAACACTTGTGTGTTCCTATTTGATAAGAATATGCTTAGGAACCCTTTGTATCTTTTTTTCTGTAATTCTGTTTTGAAATATTTGAAAGGTCTTTAAAAAGATATTCAAAAAGTATTATATTCGAAATATTTCATTTGATTAGAGTGCAAATTTATTTGAATACGCCTCACATCCAAAATTTTGCGGTTCGCACAGCTCTGCTCATCAGTCATTCTGGTAATGCAGAACCATCAGCACCAGCCAAGGCAGCACCCGCAGCTGCTTTGAAGCAGGCAACACCAACTCCAGCTCGAGTCCCTCAAAAGCCAGTTACAGTCAAGACCTTGAAAGCGGTTGAAGACCGTGTTGAGCAGGTGAAAGGCATCCGCAAAGCCATGGCCAAGACCATGGCGCAGTCTCTGGCCATCCCACACTTTGGCTATTGTGACGAGATCGACGTTACACGACTTGTAGAGCTACGACCAATACTCAAGCCGCTTGCTGACCGCGTCGGTGTACGGCTGTCTTACATGCCTTTCTTTGTGAAGGTTGGTACCCAATGCTCTATGTTCCATTCTACACTGCATTTTTAATGTTGTATGTAATGTGACTGCTATATTTACCCCACAAACAAAGTATAAGGGTTGCTATTAGGAGTAATTGTAATGTTACTGTGAAGAAAGAAAAGTGGACGGAAAGAAAACTTGCTAGCGACAAGATCCGAACCTGCAACATTCAAATAACGCTTTCGATGCTCTACTACTGAGCTATGGTGACAGTCACATCTCCATCCACGGATGCGTTATTCGAAGGTCCCAATCCTGCCAGCGGCATGTTTTGTTCGCTTTTCTTTCTTCACATTTACATTACATTCACTTTTAATAACAAACCCTTATACTTTCTCTGGCACTATTTCCTGTTAGTTCTCATTAACATTCTTGGTAAGGCATTGATGCGTCACTTGTGTTTTCTAACACGCAGGCCCTGTCCATATCGCTGTTCGAATATCCCATCCTCAACGCTTACGTGGATGATAAAGTTGAGAACATCACGATTAAGGTGAGCCCTCGCACTTGTCTATTTTGTCCAGCATTTCAAAACCTTCACGGCTTAAGAAATGATTGATTATTACAAGTGAGTGACCAATTTCCAAACAAGCATAACAAGTTCGCATCTTTCTTTATTACTGTTTTGTAAGCAGGCTGTGCTAAAAGATCACAGATAAATATTGAGGTTCACGCCTTGAACCCTTTGTTGCATTTATTAGCTCTATGACGAATACTAGATCAGTTTAAACTTACTCAGTATCCTTTCAAAACTTTCGTTTAGGTAAATCTAGCACTAAGAGGTTAATTGTTAAAGGAACAATTGAAAGTTTTCTTCCCACATAATAAATGCACCCTCTACATTCATCCACTGCAGCTCCGCTAACCGACACCTGGCATCTCCTTGCCCGTTAGAGCTCTTCCATTTTTTTATTACATTGCCGACTCCCCTCGGCTATCTTGGCTCGCTCCCTTCCCCCCTTCGCCCGCTGCCATGCACCGTGTTGTTTTTATTTCTATCTGTGCACGGCCCATCCCCTGTCTTCTTTAATTATCTGTGCACCACAGCGGAGTTCACGAGTGGTGCGAGTGTAGAGACATCGCAGCTGACAAGTAGTCACCATACTGTCCGCACCAACTGACGGTCGCATCTTGCAAATGCGAAACTTTAAACCCAACAATATGCACGCGACTTTCAAGTGACGACGACAGAATTTTAGGGGCAAGGCTTCTTAAAGCGGCACCCGTTCGTCCCTCGTAGTCGTAGTCGTAGTGTGTAACAAGTATTACATTTTGACCTGCAAGGTGGTGCCGGTGGGAGATTTCTCTTGTGCTTTGTTGAACAATAAAAAGTTTGCGGCGTGCGCATTAACTAAAAGCCGAATGCTCCCGTCTCTCATTCCCCATTAGCAGCCATTGGCATGTTCCAGTAGGAAAGGTTAGTAGAAGTAGAAGTGATAAAAGCTGACTTCTGCTGTCTCTCATTTCCAGTAGCAGCCATTGTTTACCTCCAAGGTAGTGCCTGGTGAGATTTCTCCTGTGCGTGATTAAACAATAAAAAATTTTTGTTCAAAATGCCGTCGATTGATGAAATAAACTAATAAAAGACGCCAGATGTTTTCTAAAAGCAAAACAAAAAGGCGTCAGATGTTTCTAACGCAAAACAAAAAGAAGACGCCAGCTGCTCAACGAAAGATGCCAGGTGTTTTTTATTGGGCAAAGTAACGGAAGAAAATTTCACGGTATTACTTCCAGGAGCTACGCCCAATCTCATCATCATTCACCTCGTGGATCTGCCGTCAATTTTTTCTGTCGCCATGGCTGTCGCGAAGGGCCATTTGATGCCATCACATCGCAGGTTTCTGGACAACCAGATAAAATGGCTTATTGCCCAGAAAAGATAGTGAAGATTTTGCAACATGCCAGCACCCCCAATTCTCATTCCAGTTGCAATGTACTCTTCATGCTTGTTATATGCGCGTACTTCAAGGAATGCGAAATATAAGCTACCTTTTCTACAGTAGCTTCTCATTTAGACAGCAAGGTTATTCTTGTTGTTGACAGTTTTTTTTATGGTTATGTGGTTGCTTGCTGCAATGTCAACTACGGCGGCATGGTGGTTGTGCTAGGTTGCCACGAAGTTGGCGAAGTGCATTGTAAGGTCTTTGCGCACATTTCTGGGCGTTCTTCAAGATCACAGCAGATACCACTGTTGTGGTTAAAAGATAGGCGCGAAACGCTTTTATGTAGTGTGCAGGCAGCGCAGGGACAGCATGCAGAAAATAGCATCTTCAACCATCAAAGATCAATGAAGTGCAACAAAGATGCAACATTGTACGCATGTCAATTGTGAAAGGCTGAGCAACCTGACTTTTTTTTATTTGCATTACCTCATTTTTTGCCCATCCCGAAAAAGTTTTCATAAAATTTGCCCCGCATATGAACGCACACCCAACTTTGCTCTGACTTGTTTAGAAAAATTTTAGCATTTGAGCCAGCGTCATGCTTTAGAACTTCTAAAAATTCACCAAGCATCTTCTCATAGTAATAATGACTTTTGTGGCATTGTATAAGCGTAATTTAATCAACACAGTTTAACTTAGTATCTGATAAATCTAATAAGACTGCAAACTGATAGAGTTGATAGCTGTTCATTTTAACTAAAAACAAATGAACAAGCACTTGTCCTGTTTTACTGCTTCATTCTTGTTCACCTGCGCTTTACTTTAAATTGGCTCATAAACTATTCTTAAATTATCCAGGGGGCATTGACGAATGCTTTCAGAGCTGAATGAACAATCACAGATAACAATAACTTTTGGCCACTACAGGGCTAATTTAGCGGCATACGTTATAGAAGATGTTGCTTCACAGCATTAGGTGCAAAATCACCTAACCTTTCACCAGAGGCACCTATTAGCCATGATGTCTGAGCTGCAGTCCTCATGAAGTTCTATATTACATTTGCACGAACATTTTGAGAATGGCGTAATGGTGCCTTTGTTTGAGAATATTATTCGTGTAGCATTGTGTCTTGGCTTATGATAAGTTACTTTCCTTTTGAGCACTCAACTGGTTGTATAAAGTGAAAGAATACAATCTAAAGTTTTGCGGACCTGAAGGTCTCGGGTTCAAATCCTGGCCATGGTGGCCGCATTTCGATGGTGGCATAACAAAGCTATGCTGCTTATGACTAATTTCCTATTTGTTTGCAAGTATTATTTTCTTGACCATTTGACACGATTCCTCCGATCCAACAATGAATACTTCATAATGCTAATTGAGTGAGCAACCAATCTTATGTTAAGCCAGTGCATTTCAGCTTTGCACGGTTATGATTATTGTAAGCTCTGCTTCTACATTTTATCCATCAAAGCCTCTTTCGCTTTAACAAAGTCAAAGCATAGTGACTGTGTATGTCGATGTGCATTTTAAGAAAGACATTGCCATCTTGTTTGCTCGTTAATATCACAGTAAGAATAAATTAATGGATACCAAAGTAGGAAAGCCAATTGAGGATAAATAATCACATAATATTGATGAAATCAGTAAAAATATGCAGTTGTTTCGTGGTTATGACAAGCGAGGGTGCTTTTCGGGGCAGCATTGTACTTCACAACAAACTTAGTCGTAGCGATAGCAATCATGTTCTGTTCATACTAGGGCGCCCACAATGTTGGCATTGCCATGGACACCCCACATGGCCTTGTGGTACCTGTTGTGAAGAACGTGGAGTCCAAAAACATCATGGAGATTGCCGCCGATCTCAACCGACTCCAGAATTCGGGTGCGGCGGGGCAGTTACAGCAGGAGGATCTCTCCGGTGCCACCATCACGTTGTCCAACATTGGCGCGGCAAGTCCTTATCTTCCTGAACTTCTGTCTGCTGCCAGGCTGCATGCATGCAAGCTAGCTTTCGATTCTGTGATTTGGGTTATACGCAAGAAGTATGGGGGGGCTGGGGGGCTCGGGCCTTCTCCGGGCTGCATGGGGGGAACAGATCCTCCTGGCGCTCACCCGGGATATTTTTTAAGAGCTTGTCTAAGATTCTCACCCATTGCTAACGGACGGTTAACCATACTGTTTGGCAATTATTCCATAGGGGGCTGTTCTGTGCCCGTTCCTTTTCCTTTCGGGCTTTCAAAAGTCGTATCACGGAAAGTGACAAGTAAAGAGTCTGGTGTTGTGGCCGCATTGAGAACAAAGCCACAGGACGACGAAAATTGTGACATTTGCACAGCTCTTGTGCAAAACAGTATGATACATACACACGCACGTTCGTGCACACTCGTGCATACACACATATATAGAAAGAGAGAATGCGGAAGAGCAAGCTGGGCTCCCCGCCCCCTTCTGGGAATATGAAAACTTTCCACCCATAGCTTGGGTCACATGCCACAGCTCTAGAATTAAAGTTTGACCATTTTTGATTGTCATCACCAACTTCAACAACCCAAATCCTTGAAATTGGTGAATCTAAAAGTGGGGTGGATTGCTGATTAGACCAACTCTCAAACATATTAGCACCATTCCTGTTATTGCTCATTCCTACACTGAACATCATTCCTCCATATAGAGCAAAAACTGCAATAAGTAAACCTTTTGTGAAACACTATGCCTTCCTTGGGACTCTGCCAACTTTCGCAAGGAAGCTGGGAGAGTGACAGTAAGCTACTCTCAGAGCTATCTGAGTGTGCCAAGTGAAGCCAGTGAGACCTGAAATTTTGCCTGAAAATCTGCATACCTTACACTGTCAATACAAAAAAGTAGGCCTGTGCGAATAGCAAATTTTAGGTTTGAATAAAATTCAAAGAACATAGTAACTTGATCGCATAATTTCAAATCAAAGTAAAATAGTATTATTAAGAAAAATGAACGTAACCGTCATAATTTAATTCTCAAATCAGTCTGTCAGCGGCGAGTGTACTTGAGTAGTGGGTGCTCACTTGCGCTCGCTGCGGACGAACCAATTTGAGAGTTTATTCAACAACACGGAGCTCGTTAGGCCTTGTCGAGCATTGTCAAGGAATGCCGGTGATTAGTTTCGGTGAAAACGGTGTTTTTGGCAGAATGACTTCATGGAAAGAAAAGTCTGCCTCACTATCGCTGGAGACTGACCTCAAATTGCTAGCCTGGAAGGCAGGCTAGCAATTGAGTAGACGATGTGCCTGGGGCCCGATTAGGCGAGGCTCTCGAAGGTGAAGCTCAAGCATCCTGCATTTTGACCTCAAATACTTCTCGTCTCAACCAACTAGGCATGCACAACAACATCAATGGAGTGATTGAAGCCGAGTTTACGACCCAAGTGCTCTGCCTCTTTCCTCCGAGGCAGGTCGCTGGCTTCTAAGCGAGGCCAGCATGTCCCCACACCTCTACCTTAAATGAGCAGTAATCCTCCCGAGAGATGTCCAAGCTACATACATGGTAACCCCATTCCCACAAAATGTACACCCAAAACGTAACAAAATCAGACACCTGTCCCGCACTCGCGCTATCCTCAACCAAACAGCCACAAATCCCAACTCTATCGTATTCATCAGACTGGCGTATTACGGTAACTCCTTCACCTTTGCACTCGTGGTAGTAGATGGCAACGAAGACCTATGCTCAGCTGCCTCGGTTAAACTAGCAACGAGCGCCTTAGCCAAGCAGGTTGCTATAGCTTTAGCGTTGATCGACCCCCTCGCACAAGAGTGTCTTCACAGACTCCCGCACCACCAGTCAGGCTTACGAAACCGACTATATTGCTTGTGAAGCAGCCCACAACTACACAAGCTTGTACTACCTCTCTTGGTTACCTGCCCACATGGAAAAAGATGTCCACTCACGGCAACCCAACCTCAACAAAACTGTTCATGATCGAGCGCGAGAACTCACTTGCTGGGAAGATCAATCAGCCACCAAAGAGCTAGGCCCAGGCGTACAGTTCATTGACCCTTTACTCACCTTCCACGAAATTTCCTCTCACTACCGAAACGACAGTAAGCTGATACCCCTTATCAAATACATAGCTTGAACGTATGTAACAGATAGCCTTTTGTATGCTACAAACGAGATCGTACCCATCAGGAAGTGTACTCAACCATTATAACTCGGACATAAATCCACAATCCTCAGACTGCACAGAAATGTGCTGTTCACTCTCTCACATTCTCTGGCAATGTCCCGCATTACCTCAGGGACCTCTCACCAGTGAGTTCGGTTAGGAAGAGGCACTTAGGAGAACCGAGCTCCACGACTAACTGAAGGCAGTCCATAGGGCCCAAGAACTGTCCGAAGGCCACCAGTTTCTTGCCCTGACTCTGGCATTGCTTATGGTAGCAGCTGTTAGGGCATCCCTCATGGGCCCCTGGTGGCCCAAACTCCTCAGGACCTCTTCATAAACCTTTTGGATCACTGAGTTCCACTTGATAAATATTCCTGCTCCATTAATGTACAAGTGAAGTTTGGCAGCAGTAGACAATCTATTTTCGTTCATTTCATCATCGGAGTCAATTCACGTTCATAACGCCGGTCTTTAACTTCAGCTCATGACGTCTGTTACCCAACTGTTTCTAGTGCCATAAATTGGAAGTGCCCCATAAAAAGCGTTTTACTGTTCCTTTCTTTGCTTTTTTTTTAGGTTGGTGGAACTTACGCCAAACCTGTCATTGCTAGACCAATGGTGTGCATTGGAGCAATTGGAACAATTCAGGTATACCTACAGGAATGGTGTTGTATTGCCATCCTATTATCTTTTAATTTTTTTACCTTGGATTTATGTGAGGTGCTGTTAACTGACACCAGAAGTTCATTGCTAAGCACAAGGCAGTATTTTTAGTCCTGCCAAGAATAGCCCTATTTCCATGGGTGTGAAACACAACACTGCTGCAAGAACCTATAAAGGTCAGAAGTAAGCTGAGACCTTTTATCTTTTAGGATGCCATATGGTACACCTTAGCTTTGAAAAAATAAGGTATCTATCTGTTGATGCATTCCTATATTCTGTGCATTGGCAATATATTAACAAGCCAGCAATTTCACCCCATTTGCTGGGTCATGAGTCTAAAAGGTGGGGCGTGCAAACATGAACTCAAGAAATAAGTCAAGATACTACAAGCTCTATGGTGATTTCTTGTGTTTCTATGCCGTCTTTAAATTGGATACTTTTCAACTAGCTCAGCTATTATCCGAAGCAGGGTCATTAGTCATGCATTGTTAGTTGAACAAAACAATGCTTCTTAAACGTTGCATAGGCCTTCATTATCATTTTGACACACCTGTGCAAGGATCCCTATGGCTGTTTCTGCCGGAATTGATCAAGGAATTTTGTTGGTGATGTGCGAGAGAGTAATTTGCATAATCCACTTCAACATGGTTTCCTTGCACGTTAATTGTTTCACAGTGCAACCAATCATGCCTTTTAAGCTTGCTTGTTATCTTCCCAAAAGTCACCAATTGAAAGTGTCCTGCCGGATGATTGGAAACTTCCTTACATTGTGCCAGTGCTCAAGTCTGGCCCGCACAGCAATGCGTCAAACTACCAGCCAATCTCATTCACTTGCATCAGCAGTAAAATTCTAGAACACATCCTCTTTACAAACATTAGAGTTCACTTGAAAAATTACTCCTTATTATTGCCTCAGCAACATAGATTTCAACCTGGGTTTTTTTGTGGTAAACAGTTGACAAAATTTACTCATGATTTAGCTAGTGCTCCTGATAATGGTTATACTGTTGACTGTTTGTACTTAGACTTCCCTAAAGCGTTTCACTTATTCAGAAGCTGGCCTGGTACAACATAAAATCTTCTGTTATTGAATGGGTCAAAGTGTAGTTGAACATAAGACGGCAAACGGTAGTATTAAATGGAATGTTGTCCGATCAGGTGTGCCACAAGGGTCTGTGCTGGGGCCGCTTATTTTTTCTAGTCAACATAAATGACATCTGTTGCGGTAGTTCCTCCAGACTGAATGTTCACAGATGAACGCACATGTATTCACTTACTTCATAGGCGGACGCATAAAGGTCGCTTGTGATTAGTCCCACCATTTCCAATGCTCCCGGAAAAGCGGGAACACAGTGACGTTGACAATTTTCTCTAGATGGCAGCCTGGGTCTGAGTAGAAGCCAAAAAGTGCTTACAAAAGGAAGTCAAGCCCTTTGAAAGCCATTACACCCTGTGTTCCACTGTGCACTATATTAGACAAAAAAAATCCCACTACCGGGTGTCAGCAGGTCAAGTCTTGTGTTATTTGACGAATCTGCTGACACAGAAAGCATTTCTGTTCGTATTTGATGTAGAGATAGGAGCATCAAAAGCAGAAAGCTGCCTGTAGGGACTGTTGGACAACAGTCATTTGACCTTTCAGCTAAGCGTTTGCGAGAAACTGTTCTGACACGGCATTAAGCACTCTTGGCACAGCAATGAACATAGATGAGCACACCATATGGTCTAAATGTTTTCAGGTATGAGGCCAAGTGGAAAAAGCAAAGTTTTTTTCAAAATCTCTTTTTTTTTTAGTTTAATTATGTTAAATGCGAAATTTATTGCTCATCACTCTACTGCAGAAGATTTCGTCCACGCAGACTTTTTAAAAAGACGACCCATCACCTACAAAACTGAAACTGAATGTGCCAGTTTTGTATTCGTCATAAGATTAGCTTGATATGCAGTATTTTGGTCGCTGTTTGGCAAGCATATTATAATGCTCTCAAAACATCATCATGAAATCATTTTTAATCATATAAGTCATAAATTTCTGACATGTAAAGTGTTACATGTGTTGTGCATGCTCAGACTCATATGTGAGCTAGTAAACCATCAAATTTGCCTTTTTTGATGATATGCATTATTTAAATATAGTGGCAACAAAAGCACATTTGTAATTCTTGAGCAAACTGGGATTGAGCCTGGCCCCTACAATGGAAAAGCATGCCTCACAAAGAATCAGCACCGTAGCTCTAAAGCGCACTGTCGAGTCAATAATGCTGCAAAGCAAGCTTGAAAAAAAAAATTTCTTATAGCTAGATGAAAGGCACACAAAAGTCCATGATGGAACTGTCTATGAATATTGAGAATCTTAGCCCTCCTGAGTATCTTGTGCAAGCATTTCACCTGTTTCAAATCTTTTTTGCTGATTTTCTCAAAACCTATACTCTTGGTATTTTTTTGTACGTGAAATCTCAATCTTGTTTTGCTAATCAACATTTCTCATTGAAACTTGTCGCACTTCCATATCAGATTAATAGACTATGCGATGAATCTCAACGAGCAAAATTGTGCCTCAAGATTTATTATGGCTGCCAGTTATATGAAGGTGCCCCTAGTGCTAGTGCATAGTTTTTGATTACTTAATAACTATACTCTTACTATTCATCAATATCACTAGTTTTGGTTTATTGCACAGCCTAAAGCTTTCTATATGTGCTTGCGAACGAAAAATATTACTTGCTTTATAATGCTCAAAAGACGTGCTTTATATTGTAGACTAATAATTTAAGAGATTACTGCTTTTTAAATAAATTTTTCTGTCACTTAGCCTCATACCATGAATGGAATAGTTCATCATGGTATGAGGCTGTGGCATCAATGGGACATTCGGTACAAAACTTACAAAGGTAGATCCATGATATAGAATTTTACCCAGTGCACATTTTGCTGCTTTGACCATTTTAACTTGCTCAAGAAGCACTTACACATTAGCCCCACCTCGGCACAGCGAATTCGCAATCTCACAGTGGACTGCCTCATGCAGGAGCAAAACCTGACATCTCGTAGTGGAGGCAATAATTTATTGCCTCTGCATTAAGCAAGGCAAGAAACAAAGATTAAGAAACATAGAAATGTAAGCAAAATTATGTCCACAAAAACTACATGGCCATGTTTAAGTTACAATGAAAACAATATAAAGTCTTTTATATAATAATGTGTTAGGTCATGTGAAAGCTCTCTAAATTGCCACCATAGGATCGGTTATGTATCATTACTTCATTATTCAGTGACGAAGGTCTCCTCCTCTCTTCTTGCCCGTGCAGAAGCTGCCACGATTTGATGCTGACGACAACTTAATAAAGGCGCACATCATGCAAGTCAGTTGGTCTGCCGATCATCGAGTCATCGACGGCGCAACCATGTCGCGATTTTCGAACTTGTGGAAGATGTACCTGGAGACACCTGCGATGATGCTGGTCCACCTGAAATAGACTTCAGCTATTATGCAAGTGTGCAGTTTGTGACTGTTTAAAACGTCAGGGAACAGACCTGGACTGGATGAAATTGCTGCTATGTGTCCTGTACTATCTCTTATGGAGTACTTGTGAATAGCATTGGCGTCTAGACACAAGTTGAACTCCATCATCCAATGAGGGATGGTCAGCTGCTCATGGACAGTGTTTATTGCCATGCCTTCACATCTGCGAAGTCCATGACAGATAAAACCAGGGCACCTCAGTGTCTGTTAGGCAAAGGGCTTCAAGTGGCAGCGACCAAGCGTTGTATCCAGTAAGTAAGCGCAGGTGGTATTGGAAGTTTTTCAGGACCGAAGCGTGCACTTTCGAATTCTAAGATGCCAACTTACAGGACCACCGGCCATCTAGCCTGTACTATTGTGGGGGCTTTGTAGAAAGCAAGTCAACATTTAAAAACACCTTGCAGCAGATGCATGCTGTTGTTTACTGTCACCTACTACCGTGTATCGGTGAAGGTAACATTTGGCAGCAGTCACATCTTATCATGTCAAAGTGAGCAATGCAAATAATTTAATTCAGTGTCTTTTCATAAATTTTAATGTCAAATTCAATAGAATTTCCCGTTTCCTCCTGCTGACAGTCTTTGTAAAACATTGAAGCACAAAAAGATTTGTTAATCTCCAAACAACCTCTCTGCCTTTTATTTTCATGTTACTTTCTGGAATTAGCCTCTGATAAACATGTAAGCTGGATTCCGCTGCTCTGCATTATAATATACCAGGCAGCAAATAATGCTACCTTTTAGAGCTTGACATTGCCAATGCTGTGGTGAGCAGGACATTGCCAATGCTGTGGTGAGCAGGCAACATGCAAGTGCTGATAGGTAAAAAGAATGAACTAAGCCATAATGTAATGACATATTAAGCTGTTTAGTTGTTTGATAAGGCTGTATTGTGCACTTGATCGGCATCTCATATCTTTGTCCAGCTTCAATATGTTTCTCGCCCACAACATGATCCGAACACCTGCGGCATACCATTAAAGAAGAATGTTTTTCTGTAGTGCATTATGGCATCAACTATTGTGTGGCATTTTCGCATTTAGAGCCTGTGCTTACAAAGTGGTATAAAAACTGAACCACTAAGTTTCTCTATTGTAGAGGCAAAGTGCAAGACTAGCTATGCATGCAATGAAATAATCTTTTTAAGTATGAATTGACTAACTTTGCTGTGTCAAATGTGCATTGAGTACAAACATTTAGTTTACGAAAGCTCGAGACCTCTAGGTACACTGGTGAGACTTATTTAGCAGTGATGATTAGCAATGCAAGGAACATCAGCAATTCGAATGACCACTGACTGGGAACAACAGGCTTCGACACAAAGGTTCACCTTAGTTGTGAGGACAATCGGATTTCTTGTGATAGCTGTGTTTGCTCTTGCTCTTTTTTATGGAGCTTTCATTCTTCTTTTCTGCTTGTCACTTGTTGTCCAGTGCTTTTTTTTCCTATGTTGAAATGTCTGCATCCTTCTAATAGTTCTGTGGTCCCCATTCATTCAAAACTATTTGTTGCCAATATACTAGGCATGTACAAATACTGTTGTCATACATCACAGTGACAAAAATGCTGAGGAGGGGCATGGATATCAGCGTTGGTTTGAATAAAGACTATGACAAGCCAGAGCAGCAGAATATAATGTGATCCACTCTGTATATCTGCCAGTCTTTGGTAAGTGTATTGCCTTTTACCAAAGAGAGCTAAGAACTTTTTTATTTCAGCTGAGAACTCTCTTGCATGTCACTGGTCAGGATTACTCATAGTAGTGACGATCTCCCAGGAAGTCGGTTAAAAGGGCACTAAATGCAAATAACAATTTGTCGGAGTGAAAGCTCGATGTATGACAGCGCATAAAATGGCAATATTATCAACAGCAATGTCCTACTTACTGAGAAATTAAAAATGCACGAGAACGCCTGTCGTCTCGGAAACTGTCACAGGAAATTGTTCAATGGTCATTGCTGCTGTGGCTCCCGCGCAGTAAAGCCGGGCAGCGTTGTGCAAGGCAACAGTGACGTAAGACGGCCACTTTCAGGCAGAAGATTTGAAGTCTGCTAACGCGATGCGGACCATTGAAACGTGATTCCATTATAAAAAAAAACGCCATCTTCCCAAAGGAAATCTTGATAGGATGCAAATCAGCAGCTTTGCGCGCGGCGATTTGGCGGAATGCGCGCGGCGCTTTCAAGACGTTGCCGACGACGTCGAGGATTCGCCGGCGTTGACCTTCTGCTGTCGGCGCTTCCGCTCGGCTTCCCTTGGCTCGCGTCTCGTCGGTGTTACCCGCGCGCCGTCTCCATTCTCGAATGCGACCGGCGTGCTTGACTCGCACCTCGCGGTGTCGTTGGTCTTCCACTGCCTACGCTTGCGTTTGGCTTCTCTGGCTCACGCCTCGTTGGTGTTGCAGGTACGACATCGCCATTCGCGAACGCGATCGGCTCTGCTAACTCTCGCAACACCGACGACGGCCGGGTTAGGCCAAATCGTTTCGGCGCATGTTTCAGCGTGCGAAGGAGCTTCGCTTTCCGGCGTCCTGAACGAGCCGAAAGAGTTCACTCGATGTGCGCTCGAACGCTGCGAGCGGTGGGGAAGGCGGAGCGAGAAAGGTGACACGCGGCGAGCGAGCGACAGGCGAGGGAAAGAGCGATGTCACCGCGCACTGCCAGGAAAGGTGCGGCCTACTTGGCACCGCCCCAACACCTGCGGCGAGGGGAGCACGGTGCGGCGTGTTTGCACGGAAACACGGACGGACAGCGTTACACAGGTTAGTCAAAGAACTGCTTCGCATCAAATAAGCACTTCCTTGGTACAAAAGTAGCACTTCGAGGTTTCTGAACCGTTGTTTAAGTAATCAACATCGACTCAATGTTTGGCTTTGGTGTCCCCTGAACGGCGATCACTTCTGAACAAAGATTAGTTGCGAGTTAGCGCCCAGTCCTATGTTTCGGTGTTCCTTCCTGCCATCGTTGATTTTGCGCTTCTAAGTTTTAGGATTATGAACCAACTAGCGAGCCGTACACCGAGCTCATATTAGCTGAGACGAATAATAGCGTAGGTGGTGTTCTCCTACGTCACAAAAATTATGATTTATGACGTAGTCCATACTTTACAGAAACCGAAAACTTCAAACTGAGTTGATCCTGCGCCACCACGAAGCTGGGCTCAGAATTCGCATTGGACAGTATTGTAATCTTCGGTGTTTTTTTTTGCATGCTGCATAGTACAGTCGCAGGACATCTTGATATTTTTTATAGAATAAAATTTATTCTCGCAAAACATTGTACAACGTTTTAATATATATGGAGAGTCAAAGTTCCTATTCTTCACTGAAAATTACGGAGCTTTGGAAGGTATCCCTAAAACGTATCACGGTAAGCACACAATTCTTGGCAATATCCCACTATGGGCATGTTCCCTTTTTTGTCAACGCGTATGCGAAAGCTTTGTTTGTTCGTTTGTTTCCCTAGCTAAGTGGCACGTACCCACTTTGGGGGATTGACCACGAATGCAACGTTAAGACTGTTAAATGTTGTTTTAGGTAAGCTATGAACTTGAAAACCAAAAAATAATGAAATAAAATGGCAAAAAACGTAATGTATTCAAATTAACTACAAGTAATATGCTTTTAGCTTGTATTCCAGACTGCCGTATTAACCTGATGTGAACAATTTTTAAATATTAGATGTAACTTACTGAAATGACGAATGATTTTATATGCCAGATTAAAATGGCACTCGTTGAGTAGTTATAATGAAATTATACACGGCATCAAAGGAATCCCTGCGGCAGTATCCCAAGTCTGAGGCACCGAAGCTTAAAACATTTTCATCCGCTAAGGTCAAGCCAAATTTTGCAAAAGGAGTAATTAGGAGTCGATTTCTAATGCGAGAGTATCTTGGACATGACAAAAAGTAATGTGCAATATTTTCGAGTTCTCCGCAGAATTGACAGAGGGGTGATATCGTCAGACCAGCCCTCTGCCAGTAATAGTTTAATGGTGGAACACGACATCGAAATCTGGTGATCGTCAATTCTGATTGTCGAGAATGGCTCCACTGCGATTTCCATGGATATTTTAGGTGATTAAATTCCGTCTACGTAGTTATTGCTTCCATCCTATCTGTGTGAATAGTTAATCTTCTAAACCTGATTGGGTTGAAGTATTCTACCAGCGGGAGAACCTGGACCATTGGGAGATCTAGCGATGAGCGCGCTAAGGCGTCGGCCATTTCATTTAATGATAACCCATGCAGAGTGACCGGGACCAATACTAATTTCAGGTACTTCAGCTGAGACGGGCTAAAGATCGTAACGTCGTTTTCGCACGAGAGGTATGAGAATTTGTAAGAGCAGTGCATGCCGAAAGCGAATCAGTAATTATTACTGCCCTGTTCCCATTCATCGGAAGTTTTCGCAGTGCCATGACGACTGTCATTAGCTCCGCCTCGATAACCGGAGTGAAATCGGGTAGCCTCGCGGCAAATGACCAACCAAGCGCTTGGGAGACTATTCCTACGCCTGCCCTTCCCTCATTGACGGAAGCATCTGTAGCTATTATGTTACGTGCAGCCATTGTGCAGGCAAACGGGTGATGTTTTCTCATCGAAGGCAAGTCGTTCTTTCTCACTTGTTTCTCGCTCTCTCGGATTACAGAAATATAGTAGCGCAGTTTACTTACGCGGAAGCGCCACGGAGGACGAAGGGCAAAGACGGATGCGGTTCTCAAATTAGAATTTCATTAAAAAAATGTCCAATATTTTATTCTATTATCTCCATTATTCTAAAATTTGAAAAGAATTTAAAACCACTCGATTTCTCGGTCAATCCCCCACTGTGGGTATGAGCCAAAAGAGGAGGTGAACAAGAACGTGCCTTGGTGACGTCACGGTGCCGCGAGGCTCGCAGTCCCGTGGGCTCGCGCGTGAGACCAGGGCTTTTGCGGCATGCTCGCGACCGTCTTCGGAGCCCGCCGCTGAATCTTCGAACCATCCGAGAAAGGCCCCGAGTACAGCAGCCGGCAACAGGGACAGCTCAAGGACCCTGCTCGGTGAGTCGGACGCACGAAGGTTGAGAAGGACGTGCAGCTTGGGCGCAGATCGTTTCGTATCGAGAACTGCAGGGCGGATCCGGCCACTCATTTTAGAGAGGGAGGGGGGGCGCCTCATGTAACACAGGGCGTGGTCATGACTTTTTGCTTTTACTAGCTAAAAATTCCTTCATAGCATAAATACTGTTAATGTGTGCTCACGGTGGTTTCGCTCATTTGTACGAATTAGGGATAAGAGGTGGACTAAGAGCATTGAAGAGATAGGGGGGGGGGGGGCGATCGCCCCTACGTCCTTTTAGATCCGTCACTGACTTTACGGTACGTGCGGTGCATCGTGATGGCAGCTAAAGCCTTCGATCGCTCAGGCTCGACCGTAAGAAATTATGTTCGCCCACACAGAGAAATTATTTCTAGCTCGAAACTACAGCTTCCGACACTGGCATTGCGCAAAAGCATACGACCCTTTAGACACACTTCGATCCATCGTTACAAAAGAGCTCGAGATACAAGATTCGCATGCATCACGCTGCTCCTTTTCGGTGACAGAACGTCGACGTCACATCTCCATGCCACTGCAGAGGCGTACGCCGTGCACGTACGCCACAGTGCGCACAGCGTACGTGCGTAATTTTGTGCAGTGCTTGGTAGCTTGCAAGCCGGTCTGGAAAGCACCTGTAGTGCTGAACACTGACCGTGTGACCTGGCGGGTACATCATCAGAGGGGTACAATAGACCACCCGCGTCCTTTTCGGTCTTGGCGGGAACTTCGCGCGTCACCTGAATGGAGATAGCCATGCTGATGGGTTAAGGCGGCGGCGACTGCCTGTTCAGAGAAACCGGCAAATGAAAAAGCTAGCGCATGCTGACCATTACTGAGGAAAGAGCGCAGGACAAGAGCTTAGTCGATCGGGGCTAAGCAACGCGCACAGTGAGGAGACCTACGCACGTCGGCCAGGACTAACACGAGAGGCCAGAACCAACGTTACTAGATTTGGACCAGAACTAAAGTCCCAACCACACGCCCGCGTTTGAACGCGTCATCGCACCATGCTTCGCGCCAACGTCCGCTGAAGAGGCCAGATCACGTGTTGCCGCGCGTTGAAGGCGAGAGCTCTGTCAGCCTTATCGCGTCGTTCGCCGGAAGCACGGCTGGAAGTTGCTGTGGGCGTCCTCTTGGTGACGCCGAGTCTTCACGACACGCGCTGGCGCTTTAGAACGCGTACGTGTGGTTAGGGTTTAACGAATGAGCTCAGAACCAGGAGTCGTCGACCAGTACAACGAAGATAGCAGGTCCGGCGCTCTTCGACCATGCGCAGTATAGTAAAGAACGCAGGCACAGCCAACGTCACTAGAACCAGACCTGGTACTAATAACGCTGGGCACATCACTATCGGTTGTCTTGTGCTCGAAGATATGCGTTGCCTCATATCAGTCGGCGTATTGTAATCACGATGGATAATTTGCAACTAGCATGAGGCCTGGAGCGACGTCGGCGTTGTATTAAAACGTGCGCGAGGGAAAGAAAAAAAGTCCCTTTTCGCGAGCACAGCCGTCTGACCGACCTCGTAACGTTTTCGCAGCGTATTAGTCAACCCCGCTGCGTTCTTCGAGCGATCGATTTTACGGAACATGGAAGTGTTGCGCCAGATTGGATCACGGAAGCTGCGCCAATAATTTGATTTTGTGGGTCGCGCACAAAAAAAAAACAAAAATCGCGGGTGCTCTATTCTCTCTGCCTCTCTAGTGCGTGTGCACTTTACACAAACAATTAAACAGTATCGTCTTCGGTGGGGGCAAAACTGTTTTTACAGCGGATGTGTTTAAGCTTGGTGTAGCATTTGTCGACCGCGAAAAACTGGCGTAGTGGAGGAGAGAGGAGAAATCCGAGCATAGCTGTGGGAGACAACGGTGAGGACAAGTGGTGGAAAGTAAACGTATACAACAAAGCGTAGTATAGTATCAGAAATTGTTGTTGGTCTAGTTACTGTCTGCTATTAGACGACGCAACCCCCCCAAGAAATAATAGGCGAGAGGAAAGACCACAACCAACTTGCGAAACCGTACACACCATGCGTCACATTAGGTGCCCACTATCAACGCAAGTGCTAGTTAAGAAACCTCGTGCTTGTAAGAAATCATGCACATATTTTGCGATGCGCAGTTACTAAATCTCCTTGGTTATTTTTTTAGCCGAGGGCCGTAAGCTGTGCAGCTCTCTTCCAGAGCACGCAGCCTCGCATAGCCACGAACTGCTGTCGTCTTTCCACCCCCCCATATTGAACATGCCCGCTTATTTGGCAGCCGCGTTGGTGTTAACTCTTCCAGTGGACGATCCCCCAAGACCGTACGAGGCATTCCAAGAAAGGCGCGTTTCGCTGCGACGGGCGAAATATTCACGCAACGATCGCTAGATGGCGGCTCCAGGTCGTTGAATGGAAATTCTCTTAGTTGAATGTGTTACTGTATCTACTCTAAAGAATTGCGTCAGATTAAGGGCGGCTCATTTTTGTTTAAAAATTAGGACGGTAGTAAATTGCGGAGTTACATATGGGATAGACACGTGCAGTACGTGGTACGTGTACATGAATTTATTATTATTATTATTATTATTATTATTATTATTATTATTATTATTATTATTATTATTATTATTATTATTATTATTATTATTATTATTTGACGTTTAACGTCCCCAAACCCTTACATAATTATGAAAGACGCCGTGGTGGAGGTATTCGGAAGTTTCGCCCACCTGACGTTCTTTAACGTGCCCCCAAATCTGAGCACACTGGCTTGCAGCATTTTCGCCTCCATCGAAAATGCAGCGGTCGCAGCCGGGATTCGATCCCGCGACCTGAATGCAACATGTGTGTTGTGAGGTATACGTGGAGAGAAGAAGAACACGACTGAGTTTAACGCAAGAAGGCAGAATTTTTCAAATTTTTGGTGCTTCTGCAATTTAGGATGCAGCTCAATAACGGTTTACAGCCAACGCCGCCATGACTAGGTAAGCCCCGCTACACGAAGGAGCTTCGATCGAAGTTTCTCTTACCATTTTCGATTTCCATGGGGACGAGTTTTCAGAGCAGCCGATTTTCTCGTCCAGCACCTCTCGCGCTGAGCTTCAAGGCTAGGGAGAAAAAAGAATATCGTAAAATGGCAAATTTGTAGGACCTTGGTAAGCTTTATTCTTCCGTAATTTTGGACCAGTGTTTTTTTTTTTTGCCAACTTGAATAAGACAAACTTTCTGTGGCACAAACATTCCTACTTCATCGCGCACCCGCACACGTCTACTCTATGGTTGTACATGTATTGTATTCTGGTGTTACTCCAGGTGTGGGCGGAGAGACCTTGAAGAGACACTAAATAGGAAAAAGGCACGTATTTTTACGTACAAGCAGATTAACCTTACGCAATGCTAAAAGCTCACAGTCTTTAGCAAGAAGACGCGTTTTCATCAAGAAACCACGCAAAAAAGGGGGACACTTAAGCTTCGCCTTTAAGAGCTGAACGCGATAGCGGTATCCTGTTCCTAGTGTATGAAATGTTTTCGAACTTGCTATTGCACCCACTACGTGGCCTTAAGCGTGCAGCAGCGTGTGTGCCTTTTGCGATGGGTGACTGGCTTTAAACTGTGGAGTCATTATGATAATCCCAACTTCTGACGATGGTAATGTACGCTTGTACCACGCATTATTACGGCATTATTTCATGTTGTATTGTTAAGCATGTATAAAGGGCGCGTGTGTTTGGTAAAGCATGAAAGTTTTCAGGCAGAGGAAGTTACTTTCACTGCATTCACAAGCAGAGGTGTAAATGGGTGGTAGAACACCCGTTTTCCACGCCAACGACCCGGGTTCAAACCCCACAGAGACACATTTTTTATTTATTTTATTTGCATACTTCTAGAATTTTCGGTCACGCAAAGATCATGATTTTTCGCTCACAGCACACGACGCCGACGTCGTCTGAGAAACGCGTTCTTTAAAGCTATCTCGTTAAAAAAAAATAAAGTGGCGTTTTATGTGGCGTACACAGTTTCTGATCGGTACAATTATTGCTCTATCAGCATAGGCGTGCCCTACAGGGGTGGGGAGGAGGCGAAGGTTTGTCACAGCGTCCCTCTCCTTATTCTGTCAATGCAAGAGGCTGACTTTGCCCCCCCCCCCTTCCCCCGAGTCGCAGCCAACCTCCCTATTATGTCAATGCAAGAGGCTACTCCCCCCCCCCCCCAAGTCGCAGACCACCTTCCCGTGTGCTCTTTCATCCAGCGGCCGTGGTACGAAGCTTACTTTGCCCCCCCACCCCCCCCACTTTTCGGACGCACGCTCTACTGAGCCAAAAATTTAACGTTCCAAGTTTCAAGATGTTTTGTTAAAACAATATCGCCAAAATGCGAGAAAACTTTTAAGTCTGTAAGGTCACACCGACATTCATGAGAAGATTTCGGCGCAAAATTTAGAAATAAGACATGCTGATCTTTATTTTCTCTTCTTTTGATAAACTGTGATGATTAAATTTACGGCAAAAAATTTTAACCGGTAATTTGCAGGTCTAAATTGACCCGTTTTGTCACTTCTGTGTCCTTTTTACTGAGCCCCCAACGTTGCAAAATACACCGAAACCTGGAGGTTTCGCATTTGGTATTCGCGTTGATGGTAAAAGTGCTAACGTAGCGATATACATTGATCCAGATATCGCTAAGAAAATATAGATAACGAAAGTTTTTAAGAGAAGCCTATAACACGACAGTTATAAGAATGCAAAGACGTGACAAGTGTAAGACACAGTGCTGTGCATACAAAAGCGTCTTCTGCTCTGTGAAGCGATGTCCGATATCGGTCATCGTGGAGTATAGTGCTTAAGGCACGAATGCTGACCAGCAGTTTTTATCATCACTGTTCGATACTGCCTGATGGCTTGAGCATCTTCCAATCTTTGTCGCGATTTCGCGACATACCAAATCGGAACACATGAATCCAAACGGGTCGCTCAGGAAAGAGAAACCAGGAACAGAAGGTCATATGTGTGACCACGTGGCAACAACCTGCAATATTTCCGTCTTGGGGGAAAACTAGGTGATCATGGTGTTTTCGAGGAAAGTGAACGCAGCATGTATGGACATTAAATGACATTATATGAACTCGGAAACGTTAAATGCTACGCAGACTGCCATAGAATAAAAAAAGGCGCTTTCATGTCGCTCTAGGCGACGTCCGTGCCGAACATAGTGAAAAGTATGTGCAGGCATCTGCTTTTCAGTTACGTGCGCAGCCACAAGTTGCAGCCCGGATCCACCCACCTCGGTTGCCTTAGCGTTTCCCGCCACGGTTGTCTAGTGGTAATTTTCCTCGATTGCTGACGTAAAGGTCGCGGGATCGAATCACGACCGCACTTTTGACGGGCGGCAAACAATTCTAGAGGCCCGGGTACTCAATTTCGGTGCACGTTCAAAAACCCAGATGGTCGAAACTTCCAAAGCCCTACACGGCTTCCCCCATAACCAGATCGTGGTTCTGCCGTGGGGCGTAAAAGTACAGCGATCAAGTTAGCGCCGTCGCCGATGCCATCTGCCGTTTTGTGGTTACTCGGAGCTCGCGCGCTGCTGTGTACACGTGGCGGTAGCGGCACGAAATGAGAAAGCCTTTTCGGCTGCGCTGTAGGAAAATGCGGCTTTCACGACCTCCGCAGCGTTTGCGCGTCTCTTCACCGCGTCTAGCGCGCTGAACGGTGCTTTATAACGGCCGCGCCAGAAGACTTCTCGGGTCAGAGATAGTTTCGAGGGCAAGGCGGCCTTATATCGCCGCTTTCTCACGTGTACCCATCGCTGCGTGTGTGCCGAGGCCGGTTTCGCTTCTTCGTTGATGCGATGCAAGCACGGGCCTTTCGCAATGGCGCCTCGTCGCGGAATGCCGAAGTTCATCGGCGCACAACCTTCCTTTTCCTTCTCTTCCTTGCCCCGAAGCGCAGGTCGCGGTCACGGTGGTCTCCGCACGCAGCCGAACAGATTGTCTGCTAAGTGACCTTGTAATTGAATATATGTACCGCCCGATTTTCCTGTTTCTTTCTTTTTTTCGATTTACGATGGTATTTTTTCCCTGGTTTATTCTATTACCTGACAACCTCCTACATTTAGTAAAAGTGGAGCTTTTGGCTTGTTGGTTTTGCATACTGATAAGGTAACAGCGCGGTTTTTTTTTACGTGGGGACAAAAGGAAACGACACTTAGCGCTGTCTTTCAACTGAAATCTGTCAGAGACGTGATGTATTACGAAAACTTTTAACAAAAACTTTAAAACGTGACATGAGTTATTGGCAGAGTTGCACGTGCGCATCTAGAAATGACAATTCTTTCCGTGACACAGACAAATGCCTTGCTGGTACACGATGAGCCCTCCTCCGCAGTCTGTGGTTTCAATAATTTCGTGAGTGCGTTGGTCTTAATGTACGCCGCCGATCACGGTTTCTTCGAACAAATGGGCGCGGGAGGGAGGTTCTACCGGAACAGCCCGCAATTCCTTTACCTTTCAATCGGCTTTTTAATAAACCTGCATTTACCACCGATACAACGCACCCGTTGACGTCATGCGTTTATAGCGAAACAGTCGCAAGGTACTGTAATTAGGGCATGCACCTAAGCCGACTTGAAAGGCAGCAGCCATGTTTTTGTGGCCCCTCCCCCTTTCGAGCAATGCTTTCTGCACTGAACGTAATTTCGCTTTACTTCCATGGTTGACCCACGTTTGAACAAGCCACGATGCCATGTTATGACATCTTCATTGTGAAGTCACGCTATCGACGTCATGGCGATATCTAATATTTGTGGTCTGTTTTCGTCTCTCGCGTTGACGCCACCAACGGTCAAACTTGTGGTGAGGCACCGGGGGCCTTTACAGAGTGGAACTAACTCCTCGGGCATTGCGTGCTTAACCCAATGGTCTCGTCGTTTACGAATCGCTTTTATCGCCTCGCACTTTCATCCCTCTTTTTTTTTTCTCTCGTCGGCCTACGTCTTCGTACACCGAAGTCGGTGCATCATTCCCGCTCCCGATACCGCTTCAGCTGCAACGACCGCATACGTGCACACTGTTTCCAATCGGGCGTTACAGTGGCTACCCCAAGTGCGCGTTAAACTTCGATGCCGTGTGTCTGCCGTGCGGCGGATCACCAGCGATAAAAATGCGCAGGGACCGCGCGCCTGGGCGAGGACGTTAAACTCCTTACGGTCGTCCCGCGGCGGCCACTTGGAAGGCAAACATTTCCAGCGCCACGCTCTGCGAACCTGACCTGTTTCCCAGGTGTGCCGCGAGTACATACGAGCTCGGTGCATGTCGGAGCTTATATTTGCGCTGTATTTTCACGTGCGGCCATCGTGGGAACAATTCGGCTGTACCGGGAGGATGCAAATCGAGAGGAGCGCCAGCTTTGTTCTACCGGTCTGGTAAACCTGCCGATGTGAGAAGTGTGCGGACACTTCACACCTGATAAAAGGCCTGTAGAAGCGGCGCTTTTGCTTAGAAAAGACGTGTATTGATGATGACATATAGTTTTTATTGGTGCAAGGGTCATGTGATGGCCAAAGAGCACCAGTAGGTGAGCAAAGACATCTATTGTGTGTATACCCTGTATACGTGTGAACTGAAAGCCGTAGTTTTGGTTACATCAAAAAGCGATGTTCTGTACTTTTACAAGAATCGGCCGCTATCTATGCTTCCTATAAACGACGGTTTCTTATAAACGCCCGAAAGCCTAATTCCGATATGCGCCCTCTATGTTCAATGAGGTGTATGCTGGGGTCGTGAGCTTGTGTGGGCTGTCCTAGCTTACGCATTCGCATTCCCTACAAGCCGTAGTTTATTTTTGACAATATAGTTGAACATTTATAATTCCGTGTCACAACTTCTACGCCCAACAATCCATTTATTCTCCGGACATTCTGTGACGGCTCGTAAGCCTTCATGTATATGGTAGGGTGCGGTAAAATAAGACACGGGGCAAAACGCGACATTTTGACTTTTCCGGCTTTTGTACCTATAATACAAAAACTACTTTTCTTCGTTTCTCATTTCCAGCGATAAGTGCTGGTCCTTGTCTACATATTCGCATGTGAAAGTCGATGATTGCTCACACCATTTACGCGGAAAAAAAAATTACGCAGTTGGCGTCAGTGTTTTTGACAGAGCCGCACGAAGTCTCGCAACTATACCTTTCAAATAGACCCCAATGTTAGTGAAACGACAAGTGTAGTTGCAGTGCTAGCGTTCCAATTTTATAAATATTACATATCTACGTCTACAGCGGTCGTGTCGGGTTAAGATCAACTGCAGTCAGGTGTAGCAGTGTCCAGGGCTACGATTCTCGCGAGCAGTAGCGCTTTAAACGAACTTACCGCTTCTGGTGTTGCTAATATGCATGTTGTTATTGGCATCGTTACGCAGCTGCAAAGAACTGGTGATATAATACATGCGCGGCTGCTTGACCTATGTCTGTGCGTACATTTGTACGTATCTTTAGTGCAAATTCGTAACCGATCAATGAAAAAAATTACAGCACAGTCAGCTTGCATGCGCACGTTTCGCATAACTTCGATTCCCAAGGTACGTGGAATTCGCCGAATTATTATTTGAATGAAACCACATGTGCTCCGCCGCGGTGGTCTAGTGGCTAAGGTACTCGGCTGCTGACCCGCAGGTCGCGGAATCGAATTCCGGCTGCGGCGGCTGCTTTTCCGATGCAGGCGGAAATGCTGTAGGCCCGTGTGCTAATATTTGGGCGCACGTTAAAGAATCCCAAGTGGTCGAAATTTCCGGAGCCCTCCACAACGGCGTCTCTCATAATCAAATGGTGGTTTTGGGACGCTAAACCCAACTTATCTATCGAAACCACATGCAACTCCGGCGAGATCCCACTCTAACGAATCAGCCTGTCATTGGCATTGTTACAAACCGCGCATGCGCGGGAAGTTGGCCACGACGACACGCTATATCGAGAAGCATTGATATGTGGGGTTTAACGTCCCAAAACCACCATATGATTATGAGAGACGCCGTAGTGGAGGGCTCCGGAAATTTCGACCACCTGGGGTTCTTTAACGTGCACCCAAATCTGAGCACACGGGCCTACAACATTTCCGCCTCCATCGGAAATGCAGCCGCCACAGCCGGGATACGAACCCGCGACCTGCGGGTCAGCAGCCGAGTACCTTAGCCATGTTGTGCCTCGCCCAAGTTCCACGTGGTCTTCGCGGCCTGCTGGCACCTGGCAGCTGTTGATGAGTCAACCCTGCACCGGGACGGCGACGGACGCGGACAATCGGGAAAAACCACGTCGCCGGCTCCTCTTGACACAAAAGTCGTTGGCCAAGCTTTTGTCAGCAGCCGAGAGCAACACTCCGAAGCAGCGTCGACCCAGCAGCTGTACGGGGTATTCTGCATTGCTTGAGTCAACCTGGCGGCATCAAGGAGCGACTTTGCGCATGGGATTCCACGTCATCTCACTGTGGTGCCACGCTGGCGCGTGGGGTCTCCCTCACCAAACAGCGAACTGGGCATGCCTTGCCCCTTTCCTAGGTTCAGAGGGAGGCGGTGTTTGGCTTTCCCTCTTCGGGGACGGAGAGGAAGACGACGATCTCATTGGAGTATCCTGCGCATAATTTTCCTTGCAAGGGATCTTGGGAAGGCGGACGATGTATAAAAACGCTAGCGCAGAGGCGCTCGTGTGTGATTCTCTTTTCATGTTGTACCACGCTACCATGTAAATACTGTATATAAACATTTTTTCTCCTTCTCCGGCTTCTCTACTCGTCCTCTCCGGGGACTCGGATGGCCCGAGTCCGCACCACGCTACCCAAAGGCGCAACAGTGGCTGGCAGCTTATGGGATTCGCCTGCGTCGGCTGCATCGAAGTGGTGAGTGCCGCGTGTTTGCTCTTCTTTTCGCCAGACTCGTTAGCGCAGATGGTCGGTAACGTTGGTAGGGTGATTTTGGTAAATTTTGATTCACAGACCAAGAATTGGGTGGCTCGTGGGCCAAAATTACCTTAGAAGAGAAACGGTGTGCATATCTAAGATGGAGAAGTTTAAGGTCCAAGAACTCCTCGAAATTTGTCAGGAGCTGAATATTTCGGTCGGCTCGATTAAAAGAAAACAACAAATTTTGGAGCACTTGGGAAAGAGGAAGTGAGTTTAGAAGAGGCCATTGAGGCCAGAGAAACCATTTTGGCAAAGAAAGAGGAGCGTGAGCGCTTAGCCCGTGAACAGAGAGAGGAGGAAATAAGGAGGGATCGCGAGAATAAAGAACATGAAATCCGTCTGAAAGAACTTGAGCTTCGTATGTCCGTGGGAAATCGAAATTCAGGGGGTGGAGAATCAAAGATAAAGGATCTAATCCACACCTTCAAGGCGGGTGACGACATTGCATTATACCTCGTGCATTTTGAGCGAGCATGCGAAAATGCAGGGTTTAGTAGGGAGACTTGGCCACAAAAACTGATATGCGTACTACCAGGCGAAGTATCCGATGTTATCGCAAGAACGAATAAAGAGGACTCCGAGGTGTATGACAGGGTAAAGGCTGCATTGCTACGAAAATATCGCCTATCGACAGAGGCTTTCCGCCTGCGGTTCAGGCACTCTAAGAGGGGCAACGAATCTCATTCAGACTATGCCTACCAAATTAGAGCCAACTTTGAAGAGTGGCTCAAAAGCGCGCAAGTCTATGGCAACCCTGACAAGGTCATTGAGTTGATGGTACTTGAGCAGTTTTACCGGGGAATTCCCGAGGAGGTAAGGCTTTGGGTGCAGGATAGGATGAAAGACGTAGACATGAACAGGGCAGCAGAACTCGCCGAAGATTACTGCTCACCGCCGTAGTCTCCGCAGTACACCACGAACTTCGGAAAAAGTGAAAAGGTAGAAAGCTGGTCGGGAAACCAGGGACGCAAGAGGTTTGCAAGAAATAACTGGAAACCCGAGAATTCCAAGTTATTAGACAGTCAGCAGGGAAAGGACAGTGAGGGGACTAAGGCGGCACCTTCATCAGGTTCAAAGGCGCCTGGTGACATAGCGCATGCGTTAGAAGCGCGGAAGCCAGTTGTTTGCTACAGCTGCGGAGAAAAGGGCCACATGGCCAGGAGCTGTAAGAAGCACATGGCATTTGCCACAATTCAGGAGTCAGAGGATAGCTTAAAGCTGTTGAAGCCTTACATGAGGACACTCTCAGTGAACGGCCGAATGTGTAGGGTATTGAGGGACTCGGCGGCCACAATGGATGTAGCGCATCCAAGTTGCGTATCTTCCGAAGACTATATAGGAGAGTGTGCTGGATTCGGCAAGTGGCAGAAAAACAAAGCGTCTGCCTACCGATAGCGAGGGTTGTAATCGAGGGCCCTTTCGGCCAATTGTGTACGGAAGCAGCAATTTTCAGCAACCTTCCGGAGCACTTCCCTTACCTATTTTCAAATAAGTCTGAGGAAATGTTAAAAACACGTGGAAAAATCATTTGCCACCGAAATAGCTTGCATGGCCCTTACCCCGTTCGAAGGCGCGCGAAGCTGACGCAACAGCTGAGCAGCTCACCCTCTGGGGAGCAGACGTCCGGGGGCAGTGTAGGAAAACCTGAGGTAGTTGCGACCGGAAAATGAGTCTGCCATGCGAGTTGTCGAGACGGAAACTGGGGCTATGGTCGACAACAGCGAGGAAATATCTCTAACGCCCGAAAACGAGGACTTGGTGACAGGCTCGGTGTTAACCACCCCGCGTCCACTAGTTGGTTGTCAGCTAGCCAGAACCGACCGTGCAACGCTAGTGGTCGATCAAAAGGCGGATCTCGCACTCTCTATGCTGCTAGATGCCATACATAAGGAGGTTACTCTAGGAAGAAACGTTTCGTTCTACACCCAAAACGACGGTGTTTGCATCGCAGGTATGGAGAACGCTAAAGGGCGGGTCTAACAACCAAGTGGTAGTTCCACTAAATACCGGCGGAACATTCTCGACCTGGCCCACAGCAACGCATGGGCGGGCCACTTAGGTATAAGAAAACGAAAGCTAAGCTGGCTCAGGAGTTCTACTGGCCCGGGTGCTGGAAGGATGTAGAGATGTTTGTCCGTGAATGCGACACTTGTCAGCGGATAGGAAAATCAACAGACAAATGGAAGGCACCAATGAAACTAGTGCCAATAATCACAGAACCCTTCCGTCGGCTCGTGATTGACATCGTGGGGCCTCTGCCCTCCATCTAAATCAGGATATCGGTACGTCCCTGACCGCGCTGTGCGTTGCCACCAAGTTCCCGGAG
>WOVY01004452.1:0-200121 GCA_013436015.1 Rhipicephalus annulatus
AAACGGGAGTTAGCAAGCGACACCAGCAATATTGGCGTATACATCTATACAGGATATCGCTCGCTGGCACTTATTGCAGACACACATTGTTTTCTGCCATAGGACAAAAGTGTGGCATACTGATATTGTTGGTGGCTTTGTTCACGGACTGCTGATAACCGTTGCTAAATCCCACTGATCCCATTTTATCATTTATATTGCTTTTGGCTCTTGTGGGCCAATAGTCTTTCTTTTCTGGGCACGCAGGAGCTGATTCCATTTTAATGACATGTGCTTTAATTGTAGGGCTTACATATTAGGTCTACTTATTTTTGTAAACACCCTAGAAGTATGGCTGGGTTGTTTGTAAGCTAAAGCTTGATCGTTATGGCTTTTTTTATGCTCAATTCCTTTAGACATTTCATTTTCTAAAGTGGGCCAGGTGGATAGACCATGGAAGCATTTTTCTGGCATAGCTATCATGAATTCTGCCTTAGTAGAATTGGAGTGCCCCTCATTTCACCTGCCCCTTTGTCTTTCTGTTGTAGCCAATCTATTTGTCTGCAATAGGGTGTTGAACTCTCCCGAGATGAAAAGGTCCATTCAGCGGTGTCGTTTGTTCGGTCTGTAAATTGCTCTCTTTTTATTGAACGCGGCAGGACAGTTAGTCTGCTGATTGAACTAAACTGGCAAGTTCTGGCTTTGAGCATTTAATTGGTAGCCCAGTCTGTACTTCCAGTTACCAGGAGAGCTGAATGTCTCTCAAAGGTGGGTCTCCTGGAAATACAGAGATTCGTTTTTTTTTTAGCATACATAGTGCGTTCTGTCAACGGCAAAGCAGTTGTAGCTCGGTATAATGTGTCGTCACGCAAACACTGTTATCATAATGAACAGGTGTGTGCCGCAGAAATGGGCCTACAGACGGCTGGTGTTGAGCAAGGAGATGATAGAGAGTGAGAGAGAGAGAGATAAAATCTTGGCTAAAAAAATTCCTCCTGAGGTGGGGGTTTGCATACCCATGATCCGAAGGCAATCGTGTCGACCACTGCGTTATCCAGGTATGCTGTCAGAACAAAGCTTTTTGTAGTACGTATAGCTAGGGGGTAGGAGAGTGAGAGTGATAGGGAAAAGGAGGATAGGTGTAAAGTGCAGCCTATAAAGAAGAAGAAAGAAAGATAAAGAAGCACTGGCAAAGAAGAGGGCATCAGCAAAAGAGAGGTAAAAAATTTTAGAAAAGGTAAGCAAATGGGAAAATCGAGAGTTAGTGAGATAAATAATGGAAAGATTGAAAAATCAATAGAAAGAGGGTGAGAAAGAGAGATAAGAAAGTAGAAATAAACAGAGACGAAAGGAAAATCCGGGATGTTTGCACTAAGTTGAGCAAAGCTTGGCACAGCAAAGATGGTTGATCCTATAGCAAAACCTGCTTACTACATTGGAACAAACAGCATTAGCCAGCTTTCGTGTGCCAAGCTCTGCACGACTTAGTGCAAACTTATTGCGTTTGCTGTGGTGCTTTTCTTTTTTTTTTCTTCCGTTTTATGCACATCGATGGTTTATTAGTTATTACGTAGCAGTGCTGAGCAGGAGATCATGCGTTTGACTGCCTGTCATTGCAGCTGAATTCCAGTGTTAAGGCAGAATAAAAAAAAAATGTTCTGTACCATCTTCTCAGCGCTTAAATAGAACCAAGTGGTCAAAATTAAAGCGGGACGGTGTCCTTCTCAGCTCTTAAATAGAACCAAGTGGTCAAAATTAATGCTGGACAGTGTCTTTATGTACTGAGGCGTCCTCATGTAGCGAATTTTTGGAAAATCAAACTAAGCGTTTCTATATTCGTGTTGCAGCATTTGTAGGCGTTGATAGGTGGTTTTGTTGCCTGTTTTACATAACCACTTTGTTCCTGGTTCACCGGAAAATTTGATCGAAGTACAACAAATTCGAATTACCAAAGGAACAGTCCAATAACCTACCTTAATTATTTGTTGTATGCTTTTTCAAAATAGTTAAGAAGTTTCTTAGGCGTTGCAAAGAAAAGTACATTTCTGTTAAATAGCAATTATAATTGCTTGCACGCGCTGTGCTAAAAACTTTACGTCATTGCTGCCTGCGTAATGCGCAGGCGTCGCTTTCCTCACGTTCTCGCTTGCCGTGACATTGTAGCGTACTGCAGAACCTAGCAGTCACCAAGCAAGTGTTCGGAGCTTCTGGAAGGAAGATGCACAGACAATGGTCTACTCACGCATGTCGCCACGTGCACACGCGCTACGCACTGCTGCACACAGGTGCTGCTATGAGTCACGTGGCCTGTTCTGCAGAAACAAAAACGTTTAAAAAAAGGCAGCCTGTTACGAAAGCGGAAGACCCCGGAGGTGGTTGGCAGTGAATGACGTTAGGATATCACTACGCCCGTTTATTGTCAACTTGATTGTTTAACAGGGAAGGAGGCCAGTGGCTCCTGGTAGTGAAACACACTTGAAAAGTCACGTGCGAGCTGTTGCACGTGCGATTGCATGCTGGGCTTGAGAGGTTTGTGACGTAGCCAGTGCCTGGCTCATTGCGAAAAAAAATAAAGCTGGCTCCCCAGTGGCCGAATCAGATTGCACTTTCATAACACCCCAGCTTCGGGCACGTTGTGTAAACTAGAGAGGATGCGTTTTGTTGTAGATGTTACCATGTATGTATGGAGTTTGTGGCAACCTGGCTCTTCTGGATAGGCACGCTGCGAATGTTTGTTACAGCTCTGAAGCAAAAAGAATGAAAAGTTATCGATGCTGGGTTTCGCTAAATGTGTGCAGTGTTGCAGAAATGGAAAGTGGTAACAGCACCGTTTGTCTGAATAAATCTCTTAGTAGAATAGTTTCCTTGTGTGTGAGTATTCATTAATTTATATGTAAGTATATTTTTGAGAATTGGCTATCAGAAAAATTTGGATAGTTTGCTGTTTTGGACATAAGAAATAAGGGCCACACATATTTAAGTCTCTGGGCAGAATGAAAATGAAAGTGAGGACTGGTAATAACTTGGGTTAGGCTCAGCTACGGCTGGTATCGGTACAATACCAGCTATCGTTTAGGCAGTTTATCAAATTCTCATGTGAACTTAAGCAAATATTTCTTTTATTTAAAAAAAATTAATCTTTCTCACCCATTTGTAACGGACACGTGAGTGGGATGCTGTAGTAGCGCACTTGCGTCATTCAACGAGCGCATCAACTTTTTAAGCACGTGTAGTGATGTTCTGTTCTCATATTATTGCAGCATGAGTGCACAAGCATACGGAATGAAGTCGTATCATTTACAACTGCCGCATTCCACTGGATGTTCTTGTGTGATTGGCACTACACGTACGTGTCAAGCAAAAAAAAAAAAACAAAAAGCAGAGGAGGCTTTTCATTGGATAAATCTCCATACAGATTTCATAATTCACGTCGTGTGTAAGTGAGACTATACCAATTGTTCAATATGACCTTTGCCTCAAAAAGCCCCACATTCCCGACAAATGTTATTTGCGGTTGTCTTACAACTAGTGAGTGCTCTACTCTTGTTAGTTAAAGGCGACTGAAAATGATTCGAATTGGTGAGCGACGCCAAAGGAAAGTAAAAACAAAGAAAACTTGTAGCCACTAGAGAGAAATGTACCTACCGAGAAAAGCATACAGTTTTATAAAACAATACCTAGGGAGGAACCTGTCGCTACGATCCTGTACCTCCATGGGAATTATGGGAAGTGTAGGCTTCGGTATGGATAGGGTTAGCTAGCGAACTGTTTATAGACTTTTTTCTACAGTTTCAGTTCTGTTCTTCGTGCAGCGTGGGTAGTGGGGTGCGGTGAAAAGCACTGAAGCAGTGTCTTTGTTGTTCCAAGAGACTGAGGACCACTAGGTTTGAAGTTTGCTGCGACGTTGAAGCTTTTAGTCATATTTGACAGTTTAAACAAAGCACCGTCCACTCAACTCTGCGCATAAGTGTAGCGTCTCATGCCGGTGCAGGATATCGCATCGAGTTCATATTTTTTCACAAGCACGTCTTGCCTAAACTCGTTTTAGCAAGACGGAGCAGATGCACCGTCGCGCTGCGCTGACTCGGCTTCACAACAAACCAAGGCAGAGGAGCAAGGGGGGGGGGGGGGGGCAAAAACACTTCCACAGGCGCACCTAGCATCACAGGAGATGAAAAAAGTGTTTGTCTCACTTAATTCTGTACTGTCATTTCCATAAATAGATAATGCATACTTTTGAGAGAAAAACAAGCATGTTCGTTTTCAAGTGTTGTAGAAAGTGGTTCATTTAATCTTGATGCCAAATCTGGAATGCAATGGCAGAGCAATGGATACCATGATAGTTAAATTGCCCAGGTTTCACTTTTGCTGCCTCATCACAAAAATTTTTTGCAATAAAGTTTTCGTATAAACGAATTAAGCAAGTTTTAATTGAATATAAGTTCATATGACTTTGTTTTCCACCCGGAAAAGAAGCGTCTCTAATCTCAAGAACATAAACCATCCGAAGGTGATCCAGAGCCTGTACTTCCCATATTTCCAAGGGGGTACAACAGCCGCTGAAGGAACCAGATTCCCTTTTAACTATTGTTGCCGCCAGATTTTTCCCTATTGTCAGATTCCCGTCTCGGTATTATTGTATGCAACTCTATGGCGAAAGCTTTGGTTCAATGAGGGAAAGAATACCTTCAAATGCAACAGCTTTTTTTTCGGAACGTTCAAATGGCCATTACTCACTGACGAATAACTTAGGGTTTATAAAAAAATTCTCAAAAATTACGTAGCTGCTGCATGGAATGAAGTCCTGTTAATTATTTTCCTTCGTTGAATTTTTCTATCTAGTTTCACTGAATGCTCTGAACTGTTGCAGTATTTGTTGTAGAAGCTCATCGATAGCATAAAACACTGTACATTTGTCTCTTCTTTCAAGTTACGAGGGGTATATGATTTGGAATTCTATGAGGTACTCGGTGAAACTATCTTTTATGTTATCCCTGTATATCCAAATATCATGCGTGTCATGTGAGTTTGATAGTTCAAAATGCTGATGTTTAAAAATGAGAGGCTTAATTTAAGCAAAGCCTGGAGTTGTATTATAATACGCAAAAGGGATGTAGCTTTCAATATCTCAAGTAATTAATAAATGATGGACTACTTACTAATTAAGCTTGTTCGTAATAACACTGCCCTACAGTTCTTCAAGTGCTCTCTGGGTTCAGCAGTCAAAATTAGCATGCTATATTTATGTTCCTCGGTGCAGATCTGTGTCAGGGCATAATATTAATAAAGCAAATGTCTGTGGAAAAATAAAGTCAGAATTTTAGTTGTGTGACAGTTATAAGTGGTGATTCTTTCCACATTCCATGTTGAGAGAACTCAATTGCGTTTTCAGTCTTCCCGTATGCCAGCCAGCTAATCTTAGCCTGTTTAAACTGATATCTTGTTTTCTTTGTGTGGCGCTTGAGATCATACATGTATATTTTTTTCTTTTAGCAAAAACCACTTGGCTTCCTTATTAGCACCTTTAAAAGTTCTAATGGTGGCCTATATTCCTGCAAAAATTTAATCAAGCAACTTTAGTTCTCGTTACTCCCAATGCATGAAAATACTATTAGACATATTTTATGGTTAACTTCAGCTAGATGCGGAACAATATGCAACATTTAAGTTGTCCCGAAATCCTTTCACTTGTGTGAAAGAACAAAGCATATCGTTTCATTAAATACACAGCTGGGCATTTTCTTTGTTCGCATATGACCCCACTGTAGCATGTAGGAGTGTTCGTAAAAATATAATAACTCAACATCCGTCTGTGGTTTTGGTGATGCATTATGGCGCCTAACTTTGCGTATAAAGTCGTGCTGCACTTGGCGCGCATTCTGAACTGGTTTTTTGAACAGTAACTGCACGCTGATTGCTGCTTTCTTGAATAATTCAGACATTGCATGATAGTTACGAGACAGCTACAAGGAAAAAAGCAAGCAGAAGATTATAAAATGCAAGATTTGGTTGCCAGGAATTTTGAACGTCAGATAAACTGCACCAGCCGTCAGGCTGAGTACAGCAGGCATGTAGCATACAGGGGTGTTTTCTCTCCCATGCACACAGAGGAATCCCAGGATTGCGTGTGCACGACTTCCCTGGACGTAAGCCAGCTGCCATCCTTGGAAAACAAGGAGAGGGGGCGGGGTAGTGGACAGGGATTACCTTACGCTCTTTTGTTGTAATGCGTACCTCCTTTTGCTTGAGTGTCAGGTTGCATGTTCTTTATTCTCGTCTTTCTTAGGCCTGTCATTTTCGCTTGCTTTGCGGGACACGGTATATGTAAATGAATGGGCGGTGCTTGGCAAGTAGGTGACAGTGTTCCGTTTAGGAGCATGCATGCACTGGGGTATGAGCGGTACATTTTCGATCTGCTGCTGAAACGCTCCGTGTGAGCACCCAAGTTTTTCGTTGATATGCGCGCGCACCGGGACTTTGCATTATGGAGGCCTTATAGGTCAACCGTTTGGAAGAAAGCTAGCGGAAGGAAGGTAACTTGCTTCACGTTTGAAGTGGTGTTGTAATTGCCTTATGATGAATGGCTACGTAATGGCATCTTGATAGGGATGGGTTCATTTGCAGTTCGTGTACTTAATTTGCGAGGCTTTGTAAATGGCACAGTGAGGAAAACTCAAATTTTACAATGTAGGCATTCTGATGCAGTAGCTTCCTGCCCGTGCAATAGCATGGCATCAAATAAATTAGCTTCATTAAACTTCATTCAAAAAGGGGAAAAGAAGACAAATAATTAACTACTGTAATTTGAAATGGAATGCCCAGATCATTTGGCTATGGCTTCAACCTGCTTTGGTTGTATTGGCTAAGAGAGACATTTATTTAGTGCAATCCTTGATGCACAATTGAAAATATGATTACATTTTGGAAATGGTAGGATATTGTTTTATTCTCTATGAATGTGCCTAACTATATGACCAGACCTGAACCGGAGCTGATAAGCCAAGTTGCAAGCTTGGACCACAAGATGCTAATTTCTTATGAGAATGTTTGGTCATGTTCGGCTGGAATTTGGCTATCAGAAGTTCTAAGTGCATAACTGGTCAAGCTTGACATGGTTAAGAAGGTTTGCAAAGGTCACACCTGTCAGCTTAGTCAAGTTGAAAAGCTTATATATTATCTCTAAATGAAATGCAATACGTTTCGACCACTAGCCCATTTATTAGTCTTGTTTCAGCTGTACAAATGTTGTGATGGTAATTACAGACAGGAGTCTTATTAGACCTTTCACAATTACCGGGGAAGTCGAACTGGCTTTTTTTCTTTAGGAGCTGTGAATTTGCCCAAGCATGTTGATTGTTGACGGCAATGTTCTTCTCTTTTGACAACGTGCTCTCTGGAGCTTAGAAAAGTTGCATTAAGGTCAAAATGAAGATGATTACACTCAACTTTTTTTCTGATAATACACCGACACGGTTTCACACAATGAGTCTAGTTTTCACATTTCACTGCAGCACTCTTCCTCATTCAAGCTCTTCTAACAGATGCAATCCTCACAGTTTTTGTGATGGGGCATTAGTTTTTGTCATGCTGTGTTGTTGTATGCTCATGTGGTTTGTTATTTCTTTTTATGCAGGGAGAAAAAGAACACTGGCTTTGATGTGCTGTACCATAACATGAAATATGGCTATCTCGCGGCCAAAGACTTGGCGGAGTTCTTCCGCGAGAGGTAGGTAAGTTTTTCCTGAAGTCGATTGCAACAGTAATGGAACGCTATTTCACCTGGAGTTTCTGCTATTGCTAAAATAGGAAAAAAAAGGAGAGGATTTCTTGCAGTAGTGTGCTTAGCTAGCTGATAACTTGTGATCAGCTAATGATTTTTGGCACCATGCGGTGTTTTTGGAAAATCGGTGAGCTATATTCTATATGGAGTTTTTCTGTTTTCATTGCCGGTAAGCAGACAGAGGTCCAGAGATGATTTTCGACGTAGTTTGGGAATTGGTTATACATGATCAGGGGTGCAACTGCCTCGAAAAGAGCCTTCCTTGAGGATTTCGACAAGGTGGTTTAGTCTTCAATACTGCCGTTGGTGGGGAAAAAATGTTGTCTGCAAGCCTTTCAACGAAGGGTTTATTCGAGACTGCTTTTATCGGCAGAGCTATTGAATGGCGAAGGTTGTTGCTTGCCATTTTTCAGATTTTCTTTGTCCTTTTGTTGCATGTAGCACATGGAAGCGATTCTCGGCCGTGAACAATATTCTTCTGATGCCTTGTGCCACTTGTTCTTGTGTATGTGCCTTCCATGTTTTTTTTTCTACAAACTGTGACTAATTTTGTTCCCGCTTTTCTGCTCAATTGTGCTGCTCCATTTAGTCATATTTTTGTAGTTTTGCTGAAAAGAATTCAGAAAATGAGTCACTGAGTGATTAATTTGAGAACCGAAACCTAGATGGGGCTACCAACAATGCTTTTCTCGGGGAGCGTACAAAGGTGCTAAAAAGCTTTTTCTTTTCCAATCAAAGGGAGTCATTAATGTTATAGATTTATTTAAAGCATAAGGTTATATGAACTGCACGTGAATGCAAACATTGTCGATAGTGAGAACTGAAACCACGCCTCACCTAGTTGTGTGCAGCGTAGAGTTGAAAGAAGCTCTATATGTTGTGTGCCAGTGTTATGGGTTTTATGCACTCTTGACATATTTTATTGTGCTATCTACTTGGTTTTCTAAAACCTTCCAGTAAAACCAGTGATTATTGATTTAAGGGGATGAAATATGCCCATTTTCTGCCAGTCTTCTGTCGGTTGTTTTGCTATGCGTTTCTTGTAGATTAAAAAAAGGCCTACATTTCATATCATTTTTTAAAAATTTTTTTCTATAGTAAGGCCTCTGCAGCATCTAAGTCACTACACATAGGTTTGTACAATTTCAAGTGCAAGCGAGGTTTCTGTGTGTGTTAACTTAATGTAAAACGTGATGGGCGAAAACGGCGGCAGATGGACGAGACGATCAGACTAAGGAAGTACAGTTCTCCTGCCGACACAGTTGTCTTATTTTGAGCGCAAGCAAAGTTGGTACACATGTTAACTAGCGCGAAATGCGAGTTAGGCCAAGGAAGTGCTGTTTCTCAACAAGGGCTAGCTACTTCGAGAGCTGGTTGTGTTGTACTTTCAGCCTGTATTTATTTCTATGAAGGAAGTAGAGGGTCAGAAGACGGTGAAGGAAAGTGTAGTAGTTGTGTTGACTATAAGTGACATAACTGTTCCGTTAGCGCAGTCTTTGGCCTAGCAGCTGGTGGAGCCACCATGCCATTCTGGCAGGCCTGTTTGTTCACTCTGGCGTGCTTGTCCATCCTTCTTTGTAGGCAGATTATTATTGTCTAACTCAGCTTCCGTCCCTCTTGCGCCATAGCTTTGTACTTCTATTGACGAGTTTCATTTTCATTTCTTTGTCTGCCCTGTGGCCTTTGATGTGCGGTAGCTCTGAGAACAATGGGTCGTCTGAAACAATGCAATTGCTTCTGAAAGAGGGGACTAGCCATTGGAGCTGCTGGGGGTGACCGGGAAGTGCGGTGATTGCTTATTGGGAGTGGTGGCCGCTTTGTCTGAGAAGCAGTTCTCTGTGCTTGTTCAAACCACACACATGCGGTGTGTGGTAGATGGAGGGAAGTCTGTTACTACTAGAGAAAATGCGTGGCAGGAGCTTTAAACGAGTTACTTGAAGCAGTTGCCTTTCTTGCCTATGTGCATAGTGAGAAATGCTGTTCCCTTTGTACATAGTGAGAAATGCTGTTCCTTGTTGTGTATTGAATGTCCCCTAGCACTTTATGTGGTGTTCTAAACAGATGTAGCAGAACCAAAAAAAAAATTGTGTGGTGCGCTAAGGTTAGTTGCTTGAGCGCTAAAGAGTTGAAAATAAAAGCTAAAGTTTAGTGCTATAGAAAGAAAAAAAAGTTGAAGACAGTGTGCCTGTAAACAGTGCTAAACACTGCACTTTATCTACACTTCAAGCATTATAATTTCATTGCACTTCAAGAATTACAATTTCATTAAAGCACAATTTGTCTTGTTTCCATTTTTTGTAGTTACATATATACTAGCATTGCTTTTTGATTGGATTATTACCTTCATCTGGTTCAATTCAGTTGTTTGATCTTCATGTGTAATAGTACAGATCATGCTTTTTTTTTTCTTTTGAACATTTCATGCTTTTCTTTCATAGTATTTTGAATTGTTTCAACTGCTTAAAGGGACACAAAAGGCAAATATTAAGTCGATATTGATTGCTGAAATGGCAGTCCAGAAACCTTGTAGTGCTACTTTTGGGCCAAGGAAGGGCTCATTTTGAAATGAAATCATGTTTTAGAGGCCTGCATCGCATTACTCCCTGGGACTCACTCGGACTCAGATTCGCGGCTCGATCCAAGTCTGAGTGAGTCGACTCACGAGTGAGTTCGCCGACCTATGCCTATTCGTGGCACAATGTGTTCACGTGCATTTACATTAATTTGTCGGTAAGTAGGGCACTGCTATTGATTATATTGTCGTTTAGACAACAAATATAGAGGTTTCACTGTGTCTTAAATTGTTATTTGACTTTAGTGTTATTTGACTTTAGTGTTCCTTTAAGAAATGCTTGAGCTTTTCGCACTAGCGAAATATCAGGGGAATCAACCTTTAAAACGTCATCGCATCAACATAAAAAAGTTTGAGTAGGGCAAGTGACATCCTGTCAAGTGACTGTGATGTGTGTCGCCACATAATTGGGGGGGGGGGGGGGGTTGACCCTCTGACAGATTTAATTGTAGCTGTAGGTACCATATTTTAGGGGACACAGCTGTTATCTGACAGAGTGTCATGGTACTCAAATGCACTCACGGATGACTTGACTCACACAGCTTATTGTGGGGCTAGTGATGTTTATTACCTTTCTTTTTTTCATACCTTGTGCTTCTCTTTGCTAGTCCAGCAACAGCAAATTAAGGTTTGTGCATGCTTTAGTGGGGTACAGTTGAAGTCCTGAATGGGCTGTTTTATAACATTTTCTGAATATATATCTACATTTGCGAATTTTTAATTCTGGAAAATCTTGGCTCAATCTGAGTTGGCCGAGTCAGTTCTAATGCTCTGCTGCTGAGTTTGTTGTGACAGTTTTGATTTATTATTGTTCTGGTCTTCTTGCTAATGGTAGTGGAATATATAAACACCACGTAGGGAGCTGTGGGTGCATTGACATGAAGCTGCACATGATGAGAATTAAATGTGGACTTACCACTGGGATCTACTATGTGCAGATTAGTGCCCAATAGGTCGCTTTGCTAATCATGTGAACAGAGGTTTTACTCTTGGCCATGGCGGTTGCATTGCAGTGGAAGCAGAATACAATAACACCAGTAGACCTACAGAAGTACTGACACAAGATTGTGAAGGTTAAATAACTTGAGGAATATGTTTTTGTGGACATGCACACGTCATCTCCAAAATAACAACAGCTAATATAGCTTATAACATATTTAAAATCTATTTAAATGTGAGTGTCGCATAACCACACATGAAGCATCCCTTCTTATAACATTGACACCAACTTGGTTTTTAACGTAAACGCCCGACTCCTGCATAATGAGTCTGTGTTGGCGACCATGGTCCCTGCGAGCACTCTCTCCCTTACAGGCCTTTTCAATAGAAAGAGGGGGGGGGGGGGCACTTGCTTTACGGACTTGCATGGGAGTACGAAAGCTGACCTCTTTGCTTCTGCAGCAAAATTCGGGAGGGCCATACATATTTACGCCTCATAGTGGTTATAGTAGTACTCGGGAAGCTTTTGTTAAAAGTACTGCCGAAGTGGTGCTCGTCTGCCTGTGATTACCAGTACTCGCGTAGCCAGCTATTTGTACATGACAAACACGCTGGGTCCCACCTCACTCGGCACTTTCCGGAACTGAAACTACAGTTGCGTGCTATAGAGCGGTCTCCAAATACCCAACAAGCGTGTGCACTCATTGTGTGCACTCAACAAACAAGCGTGTGCACTCATTGTGTGCACTCAACAAACAAGCGTGTGCACTCATTGTGCACTCAAGCGATGAGTATTGAAAAAAAAAATACGTTAAAATTTTTGTCAGTGCTCCCTTAAGCTCAAACACATATTAAGGAAGCACAGGTGGTGGAAATTAATCTCCTCACTCTCAGCATGTCTCGTAATCGCATCGCAGTTTTGCCGCGTGGCATGCCGGAATATTTAGCGCACGGAAAAGTCACGGTCCTCTTGTGAAAGGCCGCCCCTGCTGCTGTGCAGGTCCCTGGTGGAGGAGTCTCACTCGAAGCTGCTGTCGAAGCTTGCCCGCCAGGCAGCCGGCTCCTGCTCGACGGGCACCTTTGGACCTTTATGGGGGGTGCTGCGCTCCACCTCTGAGAAGCTCTCCTCTCTTCACGCACAGATGGTTGCGCAGTTGCAAGACCTGGTCCGGGAGGTGTGTTGTGCTATTTAATAAGGAAAACAGGTCTGGAAAACTAAATTTGCTAGCCGAGCGCAAATCGTGGCACAGAGTAAAGAATGTGCAGTGTTATATCGTCTCTTTTTTTTTTATTCAGTGTCATTCATGGGGGAGTTCTAGGTTTTACTAAAGCATATTTTGGTAACAGTAGTAACTGCTGGGTCTTAGCTTTCTGCATTGTCATGTTGTGATTATAAAGAATGCACCAGATGAAGTCTTAAGCCTTTGCAGTCCAAATGCTGCAGACAAAGTCTTATGCCGTTGCAGTCCAAAAACTTTAGCAACTTTGGGGATATTCTGATCTGGAAACATTTTGTCAGTTTTAAGCACCTTGAAAGAAAAACAGCTGGGCAAGAAAAACTTATCAGATGTCCTTTTTTGCAGTTGATATTGTGCCAAAGTCCTTCAGTGATATTTGGGCTGCGTGTGGTGCCCGACGGCGCACCACTGTGGCTGTGTTGTATTGTTGTACAATCCTGACAGCGGGCCCCAGAAGGTTGAAGAATGAATTTTTTTATGGGCAAATTGGTGCTATGCAGTACAAAGCATTCACATCACTTTGTATCACTATGCCACTCTCAACATGCGTGGCTTTTGTGATGTGGTGGAAAGGAGACGGCAAAGGAAGAGGAGAAAAAATGATGAACTTCCTCAGGGGCTGGCTGTATCCATAACTTATGCAAACTTTGAGAAAATGATCAAACGGGTCGCAAAACATTGGCTCCACCTAAAAACTAAGGCTGGAGCTACCTCAGCAACCAGGATTCTTTCACGCCGCCAGACCTGTCATAATGTGTACAGTTGAGTTGTCTCAGAAAATTTTTTCGATGCACCAATAAGTGCTGCATATGATTTTTCGTCATTCATTCATTCCAACTCTCCTTCAGCATTCTTGAAACTTGTATTGATTTACAGTTAATTTTGAATCGGTCGTGCGACTAGCACTGGTCGTGTGACCAAGTTGCACAGTAACTGGCTGCTAGTGGCCGCTTTGGTGTAGAGCGACTTCTTTGGCTTAGTAGCTGTCTGTTAGATTTTTCGGTCACATGACTGCACTTTCAAATCTCTGAAAAAAATCAGATTCACAGGAACAAGACGTTTCCTTATTTTATATGGCAATGGCAATGCGAGCAGGCATGAATGTTGTGGGGTGATGGGTATAGGTCACAAGCAGGTGTGAACGACGCTCGTCTTGACTCATTCAGGTTGCCAAAAAAGGTCGCAGGTTCTGAACGAGCCTTGTGAAAAATGTTTGTCGTCTGGTGTGCACAGGTGCAGCGCTACTGCGAGGAGCAGCACCGACGGCACAAGCAGGTGAAGGAGGAGGAGGCACCCACGTTAGAGGTGGTGCAGGGCCTGCAGCAGACGACGGGGGCACTGGCCAAGGCCCGAGAGGCCTATGCTGCCCGATGTCTCGAGTTGGAGAAGCTCAAGCGGGAGTCCTCTCCGAAGGACCTGGACAAGGCGGAGGCCAAGGCACGCAAGGTCAGGGGCAGCGGTCGTCGCTGTTGCATTTTTTACAACGAAGCTGTATGCGGCAAGTTTCCAGCAGATTGCATCCATTGGGGAGATGACGTGTCGAACACAATCCTCGGAGGCGGATATAACACATTGGTTTATATATCAAGTGCCTTGTCTAAGGTGCACCTCTCTTCCACACTACTGCTCATTCCTCTTTCACTAGTGCTGCTATACTCGGTGGTGGCACTTCTCACCACTCATTGTGCTCCTCTGTCTCATGACATAGAGGTTGCGCTAGTGCTGTTATCAGCAGTTGCCCTTGGTACTTGCTATAGGTGTACACACGTCGCTTTTCTCATATGAAAAAGAGCGGCTATTGAAGGAGCACCAACGGCCGCAGTAGTGCAAATGATCTCAAAAACAATGTGAAGCTGTTGCCACAGAAGGTGCTGCCACTGCCGGTGCTTCCACCATAGCTTTGCTTGCTTCCGTCTTCGCAGTCATGCAAACGCTCTGCATTTTTCATTCAAATTTTTCTTAAAAAGAAAGTTTGACTCTGGCTCTTCTATTTACATAGATCGCTTGCAGCAAAGAGGAGTTCTGGTTGGCAATCGCTGTGCCCAAGTTGACGAATTTCATTGTGACAGTCTTATGCAATCAGTGTGACTGGCAAAAGCTTTTGCACAGACTTTTGGTTGCCAATCATGGCTTTATGGCCAGTTAAGCACTAGCAGTGTGAAGAGTTATTCTATGGGATTTTGGCATGAGTGTCGTGTGAACATCACAGGCGTGAAGGTGAGCTTCTTTTTGTCGGGTGACTGAGCACAAAATGAGCTGAAAGGATAGTGCATTCTAGGAGCTTGGTTTTTGTTATCACAGTTGCGCGGCTTGACGGTTAATGAATTGATAGGAAGTGTAGTGAGAGTAAGTTGCTATAGACATGACTATTTCTTATGTTGCAGAGGCACTTGGTTGCCGCTCTTCGGTCCTCTGGGACGGGTCTCACCTCTTTTCACTTGAAGTGGTCGCGAACTGTTTTTCCAAGTTTTCCAAAAGTCATTTTTTTTTCTCCATTCAGAATTCATCACTTTCCACATTGACTGACACAAAAATTTCTCGAATCTGTTTAAAATCAGTGAAATTACAGGGGTTTTGTGGGTGCTTAATGTGCTCTTTCTCTGCTGCTGTCATGACTAGCACACTGCAAGCTGCACAAGGAGGGATGGCAGCATGGGTAAAAGGAAGTCATGTCTGCATGTGTAGTGACCATGAGTGTGAGTGATGAAATGCGATCACTCTCTCCTGTTGTAATTTCGATGCACGATTGTTGCCCATAATGTAATGGTAGCAGGCGATGGGAGTGCTGCACCGGCGCGTGGCCGCACCTTGTGATAAGGAGCGTATCTCATCTAAATGCTGCTCTTGATTTCGAGTCAGCTATTGGCTAATGGCGTGTTATCTGTAGGCTCCAACATTTTCGAAGAGCGCGAGCATGTGCCTCTGTGAAAAGAGGGAAGTGGCTACTTCGCTTGCAGAGATGGCAGAACTGGCAGAGATGTTCACGGCAGTGTTTGCTTTTCACACGACGTGTTTTTTACCAAGCCTGCAGGCTAGTTGATGACCCCTTTAAATGTTGCACCAATAATGGTTGGCAGTTGAACCTCGTCGTAAGAAGCACGCATCGTAAAGCAGTTCTTGTCCCTTGAATGAGGTGTCTCTCATAAGCAGGGTACCGTTTTCTCATTTAATCAACCTCTATTCCTACGTAGGCATCTAAGGTGGCTATTATACCCAATTGTCTCCTATACAAGGTCTGTTAGGAAAGTTATGGTGACCCCGCTCCTAACTGTAGCGGACGATCACCGCGGGTTCACGCTTAGCGAGCCACAGGGCCGCTACTCCGTTTACTCGCGTGTAACGCACCGCTCCGCGCGGGCTCAACTAATAAGGCGTTAGCGCGGCGCGGCAAATAGACAGTGTTCTAATATAAAAGTACACAACACTTTATTGCCTCTGGCGGCACCCCGAACAACAGTACAACGTCCGCTCCCGGGACGCGGGTAGCAAAGGCACCCGCACGCGGACGTTCACAATAAGGGGAAAACCGCGAGCACGTCGCAGCTGGCAATGGCGAGCTTTGACACGCGGGTCGGGAAAAGGTCCCTCGCGGCTATGCTGCGCACTCTCACGATGGCCAATGGGCCTGGTCGCGAGTGTTAGGGCAACACTCGTACGCGTAGGCCTACGGCAAGTGCGGCTCGTTGTGGTACGACCACTTCAAGCACTCGGCACCGCTGTGGGCTTAGCGTACGCTACCGAAGCTAGCACTCAAGTAAACACGCCTTCCGAGGTGCCCAAGGCCACCCCGGGCAGGTTACAGTTCGGCGATTCCCAAAGGGGACGCGGACGAAGGAAAACACGTGCTTACCCGGCGCCGTCCACGGAGAAGAGACCGCTCCCTCGGCGCGCGCTTATCGCGTGCCGTGCCCGCACGTGGTGCCATCTATCGCCACGTGGTGTTGACAGAGCAGGAAAGCAAAAGGGTGTGGTTGTGTGGCGGAATGCCCGGGAAATGGTCGCAGGCGCGCCTCAGATCCCCACAAAATATGAGACTTTTTTTTTGTTTTTTGTGAACACCTGATGGATTTGGATGAGGCGAGCTTGCATCAGTGTACCTTCAATATTTGCTTGCGCGAATTTTTTCCCACCTATTCATAGCGCCGGTCGCTGTGACGCAACATTTCAGTGAGGTAGTGTGCATTGGGTTCGTCCAAATTTTACAGCCAGGAAGATGACCGAGCGAATGAAGTAGCGCTACTGCATCAAATTTTGCCAGAAACTGCGTGACAGCCAAGTGGAAACCATTCAATGGCTTCAAACGACTATCCGTGACGATGCTATGAGCAGCACACAGATTGCTATATGGGGTTTAATGTTTCAAAACCACCATATGATTATGAGAGACACTGTAGTGGAGGGCTCCCGGAATTTCGACCACCTGGGGTTCTTTAACGTGCACCCAAATCTGAGCACACAGGTCTGCAGCATTTTCGTCTCCTTTGAAAATGCAGCTGCTGCAGCCGGGATTCGTTTCCCGCGACCTGCGGGTCAGTAGCCGAGTACATTAGTCACTAGACCACCGCGGCGGGGCCAGCAGCACACAGATCAAGCTGTGGTACAACTGGTGTAAAAACTGCCGCACATCAGTGAAGTGCGAGATATTTTCTGGTCGGCCATCAACATGCCGAAATGATCAAGCCATTGCCAAGGTGAATCCCATGGTGATACGAGGCCGTCGTTTGACTATCCTAGAAATTGCGGAAGAGGTAGGCACCAGCACTTTTTCCGTACATTTTACTATGACCAAAGATTTTGCCATAAACGGAGCAGCGGCGAAATTCAAGCTAAAGCTGCTCACGGCGGAGCAAAAGCAACTTTGTGTGCTAGTTCACATCGTTTCGTGCTGTTACATGATGTTTGAATCATAATGCAGTTTCTTCTAGTGGTACAAAACGAAGTCTAACGGGACATGCTGGATTTTATGAACACATAATGAACACTATTATCACTGGTGAAGAGTCTTGGGTGTACGGGTAAGACCTGTAAACCCGATCCCAGTCCACACAGTTAGAGCATTCCACATCACCAAAATCAAAGAAGACGCATAAAGTCCACCACAATGTCTAAGTGATGCTAACTGCTTTCTTTGACTCCCCTGCTGTGGTACACCTCGAGTAGGCACCACAGGGTCAAACAGTCACCAAAAAGTGTTACAGCGGTGTCCTCCATCGCGGCTACGTGATGCTGTGTGGTGCCAAAGACCAAAGTTGCGGTCAACAGGAAATTGGCACGTCAATCACAATAATTCTCCTACAAATTCCTCGCTCTTGATTGAGACTTTTTTTGGCGTAAAACCGGACTTCTGTAGTTCAACAGGCTCCTTACTCTTCTGATATGACCCGCGGCAAGTTCTGGCTGTTTTGCAATATCAAGAGGCTCTTGAAAGGAGCGCGACTTCAGGCAAGTGAGGACATTACTGCTGCAACGACAGCATAGCTAAGCACTATTCCGAAGGAGGCCTTCCGGGAATGCTTCCAACAATGGCAGCACCATTGCAAGATGTGTGTATTGTCCCAAGAAGACTGCTTTGAGGGTGATTACGTTTCCAACACTCCAGTTATGTCAGTTTTTTTTTCTTTGGCCAAAGGTAGAATACTTTACTAACAGACCTCATATCAGTGCCTCTTATAAAGGGGTTATTATGCCTCCTGCTCAACTCTCTGGCTGCATTGTGTGTCCACAGGCATGCGAGGAGTACCGGCAGCTAGTGGAGCGGCACGGTGTGGTGCGAGCGGACTTTGAACGGCGCATGGCCGGATCGTGCCAGCGGTTCCAGGAGCTTGAGGTGGGCCACCTTCAGCACATGAAGGAGTTCCTGGCGGGATACGCACGCGTCCTCGACAGCAGCCACGCCCTCGTGGGGCAGGTGCACGCCGAGTTCCGGCAGCAGTGTGATGCCCTGGACATGGACACGTTATTGCAGCAGTTTGCAGACGCTCGCCAGACGGGTTCTGAAAAGCCAGGTGAGATTATCGTTGCCTCCTTTTTCCTTTGTTAGTAGATTTACTGTGACTTTTTGTACAACAAAATCTGTCATGAGGTTACAACAGCCGATTTTTGAAGCCGTAGCTGTCCGCTGCTGCCACCAGTGTCCCTAACTACTATCGTGCACGAGGACAAGAAATATCCAGGAGCGAGTGGGTTTTCAACCCAAGCCCTCTGTGTGGCATTCGAATATTCTACGGCAGCCACACCAGTATTTGAAACTCCTTGGGAAAGACCTTATACAGGCATCATGTTCAGAAAAGAATTATGTTAACAGATGTAACAAAGTATTGTAGATGACTAAAATAGCAACTATACAGTCAAACCTCAATATATCGAACACAGATATATCGAATTATTGCCTATATCGAACGGTTCCTATATCACGCGGGAAATTGCATGCATTATTGATTTTTTATTTCGAACAAAGTTTGACACATAATGGATATATTGAACTCAGCCACCCCAAACCGCCCGCGCTCCATTGACAGGCGGCGAGCTTTCCCGCAACTCTCGAAAGTAGCGGTAGAGCGGCGGGCGTTTACGAATGCTGCACGCATCGATGGCGCCGAGAGCGCCACTTTAACGTAGCGGCGTACGCACGCCGCAGCCTTGCGGTAGAGGTTCTTGAATGAGGAAAGTGAAGAGAAAAGCGCGGAGCTGTTATTTTCTTTCAATACGAAGGCACCGACACGGCTTCGCGCTGGAGAAGGGGGAGGGGGAGGTAAAGATTGAGGAGGAAAGTATAGAAGGGAAAGGACGCAGACGACTGTCTCGGACGCGGCCCGCGCTGTTGCCGGGAAAGGGAAAGCAGTCAGGTGAGCCGTCATGGGCGCGCCATGTGCGCGCTTTACACCCGGACTCACGCCGCAGCCTTGCAGCTTGCAGTCGTTGCAGTCTCTATGGTGTCAACGGCACACTGCGCACTTGTTGCAAGCTCCTCCCCCGTAGCATCGGCAGGCATCGGTCGTTGTGCTCGCAGTGTTCGTGTGTCGGAGTCAGGCCTGTCGCGCACCACAGTGCGCGACAGGCCTAACTCCGAATGGCGGAGCTCACGGATGTGGAGATTGTCGCCGAAGCTACTGCTGAGCAGCCAAATGAAGACTCTGCCAAGGTGGATCCCGCAAGCGCTGATGGTGCCCCGCTCCCGACATTAGCTGAGGTCGTAGCTGCCTTGGCCCTTGTGCGCCGCCACTACGGCGCGATTGAAGGCACCGGCCTATCACTTATAGATCGCCTGGACTATATTTAGGACGCAGTCGTCAAACACGCCATGGCCAACAAAAAGCAGGCTACTCTTTTTCAATATTTTAAACCAACACAATAAATACTATGTTTGAATCCTCAAGTGAGTATTTACTGCACCACGCTTGAACAATTCGTTGGTCGTTTTCAGCAAGCTGTTGACGCATTTTTTTCGTGATTTTTTTATTTCGAATTCTGGATATATCGAACTATTTCGCGATCGCCGCACCGTTTGATATATCGAGGTTCGACTGTACATCACACAATCCAAATTGTCTAATGAGTGAGTTGTTTAAGGCCTCGCATACATTACAAAGGGCTCAATCATATTTTTTTTGTCATCAGCCACAGCATGGACATAATGCTATAATGTCTTACAGATGTGTAACGGGTACTTTGTTCTTATGCAGAATGATAAATAGTGGCATATTTGGTGTAGTAGTCACCGCGAGAGAGTTTACAACGGGTCGCCGCTCCAACTTTCGCTTTGACTGCTCTGCGTGTTCGTGCAGGCCCAGTATTTTTTTTTTTTTCAGTTATACTTCATTGCATATAATACGACACTTGTGTATGTACGCTGACCAGTTGTGAGCAGTCCTAAACACCTATTTCTTCATCGTGAGGCACAGGACTGGGCTATACATTTTAGTATGCATAATGTGCTCACAGAAAAAAAAAAAGAAAGAAGAGTGACAAAAACTAGGACTGATTATCAACTCACCTTGTTGCTAAGAGTATGCAGCTATCTAATCCCATGTACTTGATAAGACCCAATGTGCCAATGTAGGATGGCATTGGCACATTGGTGAATCTAAATGAGCAAGTTTCTTATCGGTCAGAGCTACAGAAGAGCTACTAATATAACTGCCTTTGCAGTAGACGTGGTTTCAATGATAACTCTTGTGTTATCACATGATTGTCTAGATAGTATTGCCATCTTGTCAAAGAATGGAATGCAGCCACACTTTTTGGAACTTATACCAACAAAAAGAGGTCTTTTCTTTCCTGGACTTTTTAGTTGTGCTCCTGCGATCTTGCAATGTGCCATCTGCATCTCGGTCACACGTAACATAGTTCACAGAAAAGAGGTACGTTAGACACCACACCCTTTGAAGCCATCAACGAATTTCTCCCTTTGCTTTTTTTTTTTGCACCTCTGATTTACCATTCGATGCATGCATGCAAACACTGCAGACATGCGAACTTCAAGCTCTTTCCCGGGCAGTCCTGTAACCTGGTAATGTTCACTACATCACTACTACGTGTTGAAGGCCTCTTTTAGCGATCTTGTAATCCTATCTGGCCTTTGATGTAGTGAAGTACCCAGGTCAAAAGACATGCATTCTTTGTCTGCCGCTGTGCATAATAGATTCTTATGTTTCGCTGGTGATTTCAATTTTGTTTTTTTTCTGCCTTACAAGATAACCATGCTTATCGCTGCCTTGTTCCACATTTAGTTGTTTTACGGCAACCTTGTCGTGTTATGCTTTTCAACTTTCCAATTCATATTGCCAACCAATTTTCTCACGTACTCTACTGAACTTCCTGTTTTTAGGCGTGCATGCTGTAATTGTCTCTAAACCCACTTCTCTCTTCATTATCTTCTGGAGTGCAAGGTACAAAGCACAGTAACGAATTTTGTTTTCTATATATGTGCTACCTGGAAATCCAGGGAAGTTAAAGAAATACAATGTACGACATTCCCTGTAAGAGAGATTCTTGGAGCTAAAGAATCAGTGACCGGACTGTAGTATTATTAATAAGTGCAAGAATCTTGATTCATTTTATCATAATTTATTGAATAAGTGTATGTGACTGGCAATGCGAGAATTGGCATCTTATAATGCAGAGCTTAACCAGAGACGCCACAAAGCTAATATGGCAGTGGCTTACAAACGTTTTTCTTACCTGCTGGTGCAAGGCTTTGAGTGTGTAATGTTCATTTACTGCCCCAATTTTATTTCTACGTGAACCCTGATGCGACTGAAAAAAAAAAAAAAAAACAATTCAGACGTTATGTACTTGGATAAAATTCCACTAAATGTCTCTAGCAGCTGTGCAATTTCCTTGTTCTTGAAGGGGTGTATTACAGTAAACTCTCAGTAAACGGAGATCTGTTAAACGGAACTACTGCTTAAAGGGAAATATTGCCTCTGCAATACTTGGTTACGGGCTTGTATTCTGCAACCATGTTCTCCTCTCAGTAAACAAAACTCCTGTTAAATGGAACATCCTTTCCCGGTCCCCTCAGGTTCCGTTTACTGAGAGTCTACTGTACTGTGTAAATTAGTAAGCAAATGAGAACACTTGTTGGTCTATGTTGCCTTGTAGTCTCCTTACTGTAAACCTGTTATTTCATGCTTGCATTATGCGAGAGAGCTGTATTGTTTCACGTTTTGCTGGCATTGGCGGCGTGGATCACTGGACACAATGTTCAAGTGGTGGCTGGTAAGCCATGCGAGCCATGGTTGTATCACCGAGGTTCCACAGTACCCACAAACTTGCAGAAGTTTACAACCAAACTGAAATTCTCTAATAAGAAAGTGTGCGTGAAGATGTGTTCGGTCACCAATTGCCGTAACTCTTCACGCAGAGGTGATCACCTTCGAGGAGCCCGATCCGAGCCTGCAGCTCACGCCGACGAACGCGGCCACCACGGGGTCGCCGCCGTTCTTTACGACGTCCACACCCGCGCCGACCGCGTCTGGCACCGAGAACGGTCCCGTGCTGCCGGCCGACTTCTGCCCGACGTCGGCAGCGGCAGCGGCGCCGTCTTTGGCCGCCACCAATGGTCCGCAGGCGCCGGCGGCCAAGAAAGAAGGTAAAGGGCGGCGTCACCGCGCCATGTCTCTCCTGGACCTGTTTTTTTTTCTCTCCGTCCCTGTCTGCCACGAAAACGCCGGCCCCTTCTCCTCCCCCCGCCGCCAACAACAACATCGCCACTGCCACCGCCACCACCACCACCACTGCACGTCATGCTGCTCCCGCCGCGGGTAGGTTCTAACTGTTCCCCCCTCTCATTGACATCTCATCAGTGAAACGGAAAATGCCATACCTTCACGCATGTAGTCTGTGCCCCCCAAATTTATAGATGTTGTTGGAGCTCAACAACCACCACCACAGATGTTGAAGGTTAACCCTTTGTGGCACAAGATTCACATTTGGAAACTTGACTTACTTTTGACATTTCTGTGCACTTTGTCTAGGAAGAAACTGAAAATGCTGAGCTGGTGTTGAATTAAGCATTTTTATAGCTTAACATTCTTTTATATCACTTCTGGTTGAAACACGATCACTCTAGTGAAGTATCGTGTTTAACAAAATGTTCGACGTGGGGTGCTCAGCAGAAATTTCAAAAGATTCTTGTTTTTACCATTATGAAATGCTCGCTGCCAGGAAGTAATTACCGCATGTAATTTAAGTGGGTCGTTGAATTTGGTTAATGAAGGAGGATAGCATGACTGGCTGCAATTACGAGATAATTATTTACATTGTCATTATAAACAATTGCTGTAAAATACACTGTAATTAATTTTAACTCCTTCACTTGCTTTACATTTGTGCCCCAGAAACGTGGCATGAAATTATGGGAACTGCACGCATTTATGGACAGCCAGAGAGAGAGAGAATAAACATTTATTAATAACAAATGGAAACTGAGCCATCTTTGGGTGGGGCCCTCAGTCCAGGGCTCCATTGCCTTGCGCGACCCTGCGAGCCCGCTGGACCAGCTGCTGCTGTTCCTGCCGGCGTAAGCTGAGCAGTGCAGACTCCCAAGAGGAAGGGGTGGGATTGGGAATGGGAGGCACGCCCTGTGGGGCAGAGCATTCCCACGTGGAGTGGTACACCGTCGGTACGGATCCACAGAAGGGGCAGTAGGAGGGGTAGAGAGTCGGATGAAAGCGATTTAGCATATAAAGGCAAGGAAATGAATTGGTCTGTAGTTGCCGCCAAGCGACAGCATCTGCTCTGTTAAGTGAAGGATGAGGGGGAGGATACGTGTAACGGCTCTGTCGATAGTACTGCAGCGTAGCGTTGTAGTTTAGTGGTTCTGTCGATGCGTCGTCTGGATTGGACAGCTCTTCCAATGGAGCCCGGCCGGTCAGCTCTCGGGCAACCGCATGAACGCGTTCATTACCATGGAGAGAGGCGTGTCCAGGAGTCCAGACGATACGCACAGGACGTAATGCGGACGGTGAGACAGAAGAGAGGATATTGTGTGTATGTGCAGCCACAAGTCCTTGAGCGAAAGCACGGCAAGCAGCTTGTGAATCTGTTACAATAGTGACAGGGGAGTCATGTGACAGTGTCGTAGCGTAAACAATTGCCAGAGCGAGAGCTCCCTCCTCTGCCAGACCACTGTCTGTAGTGCGAAGTGTGGCAGACGCCACAAGGGCGTCTGTGTCATCTGTCACGGCTAAACACATGGCTGACTTCTCTGGGTAGCGTGCTGCATCAGTGTAAAGTACTTGTAAGTCTGATGTACCATCACCAAAGACGCGTGTCATAGCCTGAACTCGGGCACGTCGACGACCGGCGTGGCGGGAGGGATTCATATTGCGTGGAATCGGAGGCACTTTGATGAGTGCGCGTACAGTAGAAGCAAGTTTATATCGCGGTACTTGTGCGGGTTTTTGAGGAATCGGGTAGCCATGACGAGACAGGATGGCGCAGCCCTGACGGGTCTGCCTGAGCCGTTGAAGCTGACTATTGCGCTGGGCCTCGATGAGTTCGGTTATGGTGTTGTGGACTCCTAATTGAAGGAGGCGTTGTGTAGATGCGTGTGGAGGCAAGCCGATAGCCGCCTTCACAGCTGTCCGTAGAAGGATGTCCATCTTTTTTATTTGAGCTAGAGTGAGATTGTGAAAGGGAAGATGATAGGTGAGCCGACTAACTATGAGTGCTTGTACTAAGCGGAGGACATCTTTCTCACAGAGGCCTCTCCTGCGATTGGTGATGCGTTGGATCATGTGTGTAATTTGAGTTATCTGCTGAGCCAAAAGGTGTGTAGTGTACGAGGCCTTGCCGTCGGACTGAAGGTAGAGGCCTAAAATGCGAATTCGTGGTACCAGAGGGATAGGATGGCCATCAAGAAACAGCGAAATGTCAGGAGAATCAGCGGTTTTGCGGCGCCGCTTGTATACTAATAACAACTCCGACTTATCCACTGAGCACGTAAGGCTGCCGGCAGCAGCATAGTCTTGTACCACAGACACAGCTTCCTGTAGGGCGTCCTGAATGGTTCCGTCTGATCCTTTGGTCGCCCAAATTGTAATGTCATCTGCATAGATGGCATGCTGGATGTTGGGAACCTGTTGTAATAGGGAAGGGAGTTTAGCCATAGCCACGTTGAACAAAGTGGGCGAGAGAACCGAGCCCTGTGGTGTTCCTCTGCCTGCGAGACGAATGACGTCCGAACGGAGGTCTCCAATCCCAATAGTGGCCGTGCGGTCAGAAAGAAAGGACCTGACGTAATTGTAGATACGTGAGCCACACCGAGATGAAGCGAGATTGTCAAGAATAAGGTCGTGGGAGACGTTGTCAAAAGCACCCTTCAGATCCAGGGCCAGAATAGCTCGGACCTGGTTTGAAGTGGGGCTATCCAACACGTCCTCCTTAAGCTGTAATAATACGTCCTGTGTAGAGATAACAGGACGGTAACCGAATAGTGTATCAGGAAAAAAGTGATTGTCTTCGAGAAATGGTTGTAGTCGAGAGAGAACAACGCGTTCAAAGAGTTTAGCTACACATGAAGTTAAGGATATAGGGCGAAGATTCTGGAGGGATAGCGGCTTGCCAGGCTTTGGAATAAGTATGATTTCTGCGTGTCGCCACTCCTGTGGTAGCGTGCCGTTTTTCCAATGTTCGTTGTAAAAAGCGGTTAAATATTCGATGGACTGGTCATCTAAATTACGCAGAAGTGTGTACGTAATCCCGTCTGTACCGGGTGCTGTGTTGCGCTTAATGCTTTGCAAAGCTGCCCTAACCTCTGCTTCTGTAATGTCCTCATCTAGAGGCGTATCGTGTACGTGTGGATAATCACGGTAGGTGGGATGGGGGCCCGTGGATACATAGTGTTGCTTTAAGGTGTGCAGCAGAGTGTTATCGTCGAGCCCTGATTTGTGGAGAATGGTGCGGATTGCGTTAGCAGTGTGTGATTTTGTCTGCGTGGGATTTAAAAGAGCACGGAGTATACGCCACGTTCGAGGTGTACTTAGTGAGCTGTTGAGTCGATCACAGAAGTTATGCCAATTATTGCTAGTGAGGATGTTCGCATAGTCCTGTGCCTCAGTAGCTAGTTTGGCGATTCGGAGACGAAGTTTTCGGTTATGTTTCTGTCGCCGCCACCGCCGTGTCAAGCCTCTGTGGGCATCCCAGAGATGTAGCAGATGCCGGTCCACATCCGGCGTTTCTGTCGTCGCAGCGATGTGTTTGGTAGCTCTTTGAAAATCGGAGTGAAGTTTTAATATCCAAGCCTCTAGGGAAGGAGAGTCCTGATGGGTAGTTGTACGATTACGCCTAAATGCATCCCAATTCGTTAGTTTTATGATGCGCTCTGGGGCACGCGTGGCTGCTACTTGGAGCTCTGTAGTTAGTATATGGTGATCACTGCCTAGATTCACCATGAGGTTGCACCAGGAATGGTGACTAACGCCCTTGACTATCGTGAGGTCGGGGCATGTGTCCCTGCTCACACTATTACCTAGGCGAGTGGGTTGATCAGGTTCTGTCAGCAGGGTCATGCGATGAATCGCGAGAACCTGTGCGAGTCGTCGGCCTTTAGGCGTTTCTGTTGCGTAGCCCCAAGCCGGATGGGGGGCATTGAAATCTCCTACAATAACTATTTGTTTACCCAACTTGCAGATTTGTGCGAATAGATTACCGAAGTCATCGTTCCTGGCGTTAGGTGCACTGTAAACGTTAAGCACGTACAGGCTGCTACTGGAACGAGAGCACGGGACTAATTCGAGAAGTACGTGTGAGATGGAGGTGCTTTGAAGGGTGTGTTCTATGACAGTGACATGCTTAGAAACTAATGTAGCTGTGCGATGTGGTGTATTGTTCGTTACGTCCGTGTATGTGGTGTAACCCGGAAGCGTAGGGGTACATTGTACTTCTTGTAACGCTATGACATCGGGAGTAATCTGCTGCGTCGCAATAAATTGCATTAGAGCTCCGCGTTTCCTACGATACCCCCTGCACTTCCACTGCCACACACGTAGGAGTTGAGGGGTGTCACGCGTTGACCTACGGTTTCTCGCCATGATCATGCAATAGCGGGGCCTCGGTAGTACACGGAGGCATTTCGGAATGTGCTAAATCTTGGTGGAGGGTGGTGGGAAGCGGGACTGCAGCAGCTGCGGCTGTTGGGACGGTTTTTCGGGACGGTGATAGGAAACGGGAGGGGCGTATGTAAGGATGCGGTCGCTGTGTTTCACGTGTCGGAGACGTGGTGCGTTTTGGTGCAGATGGCGAAATATCAAGTTGGCCAAGTGCAGCCGATATCTGCTGTTTAACATCCGTTACAATCTGCTGGATAGCAGGTTGCAGGGCCTGCTGGATCAATTGTTGGAGTGGAGCTGTTAGTTCAGCCATAATGCTATCCTTCATTTTCTGCATTTCTACCTGCATCATAGTTGCGAATTCGTTCCTTAAAGAAGTAGCCATTTCGTTCAACGCCTCTCGTGTGCAATAGTCGGATCGTGCCGTAGTTGACGACATGTCAGGGTGAAGCTGAGTGTCTACTGACATGGGTTGTGGTAGTCTAGGTGGCGTTGGTTGTGGTGTTCTTTCCTGCGTTGATGTTTGTGTGAGGGAGTGGGACTGGTGTGGAGAGGGAGGGAGAGGAGGGAACTGCCCTGCCCAGCTTACCGTTTGTGCTTTCTTGTGGGAACCGCTTTGCTGGCCATGATGATGCGTTGTCCCGTCCGTGTGCCAGCCTTGAGATCCCGGCTGGCCAGCGAAACCACTCCGCGATGACGAGTTTCCTCGCTTGGGCCCCGACTTATCCCTGGAATGGCTCCTTCGCCTGGCTGCACTCCCGGACGCACTGCTCTGCCGTCCGGGGCTGGGAGATGGTGACTGGGCCTTCTTGGTGGGAGTAGCTGACCGGGGTGGTTTGCGTCGGTCGACAGGTGGCAAAAACCGCTTTGGGCATGGTTTGGCAGCCGTCGGGTGGTCGCCACCACAAAGCATGCAAGAAGGGCGGCACTCGTGGTTGTTGGGTGATAGTGAATCCCCGCACACTCGACATTTCGGTGTGTCAGGAGGCTGTGGGCACACATCTTCGCGGTGTCCAGTTTTGTTGCACTTTCTACAGTGGGGAATAGTCCGTTTGTAGAGGTAGCAGCGGAGAGCCTGTCCGTACGCGTTCACGAAGAAAGGGACTCGCTTGCCACAAAATGTGAGCACCATTGCTCCGGAGTTGCCGAGGCGTCTGCACGTAAGGACCTCGTAGCCCGGTACTTCAACTTCTGTCAGGAATTCGTCTGGTGTGATTTCATGGCCTATTCCGTTGACCACCCCTTTGCACGAATTATCAGGCGCAATACCATAAGAGGTGATGTCGTAGGTTGTTGCGTGCACTGTAATTTTGGTGATTTGTCCAAGTGCCATGGGGATGTGTTCAGATGAGGTGCTTATTGTTAGCACATTTTGATTTTCGTCAACTCGAAGCTTGATATCAGGCTTCTCACTGCGTATATTTGCTGCATGAACTATGGCGAGAAGTAATGTCTTGGGGCTAACCTTGCTGAGATTTAATCCACCATGGGGACGGATTGCTAGCTTGTAGTCCTCGGCAGGTAGCGGTGGGAGTCTTGGTAGACGCGTCCTAGGCCGGCTCTGGCGTAGAGCGGGCTCAGACGGCGTGCTGGGCAGCTGTTCAGTCGGTACGTTATGGGGTTGCAGCTGTCGGCGTTTGTTCGCTCTCTTGGTAACAGTGATCCATGGATTTGCGTTGTCCTCATCGCTCACCTGCGTATCGGCGTCTTGACTGGTCTGCGTATCCATCATGTGGTCCGTGGAGCGAGAGGGCAATGAGTGCTTCTCGTCGGCTGCGACGCTCCCAGAGACGCTCGCCATCCGCTGTAGAGCGGGGCGGCGTTCTGTCCAAGCCGCGTCTCCGGCTTGTTAGGGTTAGCGAGGTGGACCTCTTCAAGAACTTTCGAAAGCGTTAAAACGTTTAAAAGCGCACTCACAGGTTGAAGTCCGATATAGGCTTGACAGTGGTGATGCTAGGAACAAGTTCCTATTGTTGCAACAGGTCGCCAGGAAGAAATTCTTCTTGAAATTGAACCTGAGCCGGAGCCGATGTGATTCGCGTCCGTCGCATGCTCTCGCTACTCGGCGACCTATGGACAGCCAATCATAACATTTATTGCAAGGGTAATTTTTAAATATGTGCTTTCTTGTTTTACTTAGATGTGGCTTCACTATGGCAGTAGTTTGTCTACCAAGCAATGATTTGTATCTGAACAAGCATGAAATTCTTACTGTAAGCAGTAGAGCGGCGATTTTGTCAAGCCACATTCGAAAGCAAGGTTTTCCCTTGCCACTAAGCTGCATTGTGCTTCAAGGGAGAGTAGTTCAGAAAGCCTTCATGACTGCATGCGCAGAACAAATATAATTGCTTCTTGAGCACCACTTTCGTAATCAGTAGATCGATGTTAAATGGTAACAGACAGGTTCATAATCTTTCTAAGTTTTCGGAAAAGATGTTATTGTTAGTATACTGAGCCGTTGTTTACGTGCTGGGCCTAAATACATACATGCGTGAATGTACGGCAAGTCATCCACCTGGTCGCGTTTCTCCGGCAGCACAGCTGTCTTCAGATGGATGACAAGTTTTCCTTTCATGAAACCTCCTGCTCATCACCGATTCCTGCTGGACCTATTCCAGCATTCCTCATTTCTTTTTCCTGTCAACTTTGTGAGCATTGAGATCCTATAGAATTTGCTACGACCCGCCGCGGTTGTCTACTGGTTATGGTGCCTTGCTATTGATCTGAAGGTTACAGGATGGAATCCTTCCCGGGGTGGCTGCATATAGTGAAATGCTGGAAGCCCGTCTACTAATTTAGGTGCTAATAATTGAGGTGCATAATAATGCAGGTGTGCACTAATTTAGGTGCTCATTAAAGAACCACAGGCGGTTGACGTTTCTCGATCCCTCCACCGTGTTATCCCTCCTATTCGTATTGAGGTTTTGGGATGTAAAACCAGAACAGTTATTACATTACTGTTTCTGCAGTCTAAAGGGAAGAAAGTGAAATGAACTGTTAGCTTGCGGAATGACCAAAACGATGTTCAATTTTATCGATGGACTTGTAGCTGCCGACCGACTCTGCGAGTGAGCATTCGTCTCTGGCAACGCCCCCTGATCCGTTAGCCGTAGCACAGCTCCCAATGCAAAGCAGAAGGAAAAGTTCCATCTTCCTAAAGCAGAATTATTCAGGACACCTTGCATGTGGCCATTCACTTCTGCAGTTTCACTGCACCAGTCACTTGTCACGGTTGACCTGCTTGGCAGTACTGTGAAGCGAAAGAACACCTATTACTGACATGAATGTCTTACCAGATTGACGGCAGAACTTGTGGCTGCAGAGGCACCCCCAAGCAGGTAAACATGTAAAAGGAATTGTGCCCTTAGTGAAGTTATTTCTTTTTGTAAGGTACACTCATCATTTATGTATATTCGCGCATCTGTTTGGGCACGTGTATATATACACATGCGAAATAAAATATTTTTGGGAGTAAGGATTAGAGAAGCTTAAAGGGACACTAAAGTTAAGTAACAATTTACGTCGGAGAAAGCTCAATGTATGTCAAGATTTAAAACGGCGATGTTATGAACATCAGTGCCCTACTTACCCAGAAATTAAGGTAAATGCACAAGAACACAAGCGCCGCTGTAGGACATTCTCAAAATGATCCCAGTGACATCAGACGGACCGCCTACAATTAATCACTGGTAATCGATCCAGCTGCACTAAATAAAGAACCTTCCGTGCATGAAGAGACTCAATAAAATGCTGCTTGTTCGTTTTGGTTTGATTCATGAAAAAAAGAACCGCCGGACGTTACTATGGGGAATGGCGTGAGTGGTTCGAAAATTCGATTTTCGCGTAGTTACACTGGACAGGTGGTGCCATCGAGTGGGGCGCAGTTGACCCAAAAATGTCTGCAATCTCTGAGCCAATGGCAGGAAATCGATCATTGGCCGTTGTTGCTCCTGTGGTTCCCGCTGCTTTCAGTCTGCTGTTACTAGTGCAGTAACGCCGGGCAACGTTGTGCACGGCAACAGTGACGTCAGTCGGTCCGCGTCTTGAGGCGGGTAATTTGAAAAGCGCTAACCCGATGTGATCCACTAAAACGTGATTTTATTTCAAAATACGCTCTTCCTTGTCACAAAAGTAGCACTACGAGGTTTATGGACCGCTATTTCAACAATCAATGTTGGCTTAATAGTTGCCTTTAGTGTCCCTTTAATTCAAAAATGGGTAGCACAACAACTTGTGCAAAAAACAAGCAAACACGACAAATACTCGCTACTCGCATACATTATGCAACAAATTTCCTAAAGAGCTTGCGCATATAAACTGAACTATACTGCTTGCTTAGATATTCCTGAATATTTACAAGAATCCACACACGCTAAATAATGCTGTACTCACCGGGGATAATGAAGTCGTTGCGAGCGGATTAGAACAAATCACCATAGTGTACGTCACCTTCTTTCCAATGCGCGAATTTTTATCTACCCCGTTCTCCGTCGTGCGTCGTCTGCATCCTTCGAGAAGTGACAGAGCAGTGCGTTGTCATCCTTCCACCTCGATGCTAGCCATTACGACACCTAGCCATGGTCTCTGGCCTTTTTTTAGCTTGAGAGCACAGAGCATTGAAGTATGGATGTCCAAAGCTCAACATTTGTACTTATGTGATACAAATACTTCTTGAAAAGGGCATTTGTTCTTAGAATTCACTTCACTGGATTCAGAAAAATGATTCCGTGTTTGACGAGTCATGTCGACAACTAACAGCCTTCATGCTTTGCTTGGTATGCTGAAGACATGGGCGCTGCTTTGTGGTAAACACTTGGTAGCAACCTCTAAAGAAAAAAAGAAAACAAATCATCAATCAAGAATCAGTGTAACGCATCAATCCATTTTACCAATTTCTGGTCTTTTCCTCTCGGGTACTGTGCATGACCAACCTATCTAGTTGGTAGCATGGGCGGAATGTGGCTTAGACCACTAGCGCAGTGCCAAAAGAAACAGAATTGAAATTGTTCTGTTGGCTCAACACAAGTACTATATGTTGAAGGGCTTTGAAAAACAAAGCAATAGGTGTCGCTTAACTCTATTTGCATAAAGAAAACTACTATACAGCACCAATTTTCCGGTCATAGTTATTTCACTCGGAAATGGTTGTAACAAAAGCTGGAGAAATGCAACGAAGTTTGGATGGAAGAAGCAGTCCGATGGGTAGCCCCGCTACAAGCCATACGGTCGCTTAGTTCTTTCCTCTTAGCTCTGCCCGTGTTTCAGTTGCTGTACGCTCATTACTTTCGTCATTATTACCATTTCAGTATCTTGGCACCTGCTTATTAGTGAATGATTGTGTTTAATTATGTTTGGTACAAACCCACCCCTGGCGTTGTGGCAAACACATGGGGCACTCAATCCTCACACCCCTGGTTTCCTCAGCATTTTCATTTTCTTTATCATTTCTTCAGTGTATGATTAGGTTACCTTAAAATCACGAGCAAGAGCGCCCCTACCCGGACAAGTGCCACCTTTCCCGATTCGTCAGATTTAAAATATGCGACTTCTTCTCCCCTCTCGTCATTTTCAGTTTCGTTCACTGTTTTTATTCGCCTGACGAGGGCAAATGAAAACAGTGAATGCATGGGTATTCAATAAAGCATTTAATTAGATGCACAGGTGCACAATTCTTTATTCGTAGCTGCTTTTCTGCAGCCATCTTGAATTTTGATCCACGGGGGAGCAAACCCCATCTCCTCCCCCTCAAATCTTGTCGAATTATCGTTTACCATAAGGGGACCGCTTGCCTGTGATTTTACCGTATTCAAAGCTTCGTCCATCACTTCTTCTGCCACCACCGTGTTTCGACCAGTCTGATTTTCATTTATTAAAAATATTTCTGCGCTTGCGGGTTAGCGTGTTGGCATTCTATTCTCTTCATCTCGTGTAACGTGTGCAAACGAAGCTTTTATCCTTTTAGCTGCCAGTACTACTAGCACTAGCGATAAAACTTGGGAAGAAACAATAGCATCCCCCGCACTAGAATAGGGAATCATATGTACTGCGAACTTATGCTGAAATTTATTGCTCTGATGATTTCATTATCTGAACATGAATCTGTTTCAAAAGGCCTGTTGCATACATCGATTCTCTGAATTAACGTCATGCACAAAAAAAGGCTTGATGTGGGTTGCTGGGTCAAGTTAATGCTCCTTAGTTCGTTTCGACAGTATCAGTAGTGAATAGACCACAAAAGTGTAGTTCAGTTAACTATAAAGTCAGGACAGTGTCTCCATATGCATTTATACATTCTTAGAGACATTTCGGCGCGCACACAGTGGACGGGAAAACGAAAAGTAAGAAGACGGACAGGCGCGAACTCACAGCTCAGTTTATTGAAAGAAATACACCAAATACACGATGTTCGCTGTGTGCATGCCCCACAATGTTTCCGAGGATGTCCTTGAATCAACTCGCCCAGTTTTCCATGCTATCACATTTATACCTTTTGTTAACCCAATAAAATAGGCAATATTAGGATAAAGCAGTGCTAGTTCATGTATACATAAAAGGCAGGAGCTAAAACGAGTTGTCCTTGCTTAATTTATTTCTTTCATTAAAAAAAGTTCATGCTATTCATAACAGACTTGTTATAGGAAACAAAGAGGAAAAGAAATAATAACACGATGCATTAACCCTTTTTGTGTATATTTGTCTTTTTTTAAGCGTCGTTTTTCTTGTGGCCACTTATCCATCCCACCTTTCCACTGCTATCTCTTGTTTTCACGTCCCTACTGACATTTGATCTCTCCCACTTTCGTTTTACTTGTTCCCACATGGTCGTTTATCTATTTTTGTTTGGCCTGTATCTTTTTTTTTCTGGAGAGAGGGAAAGACAGATAAGCAGGTGTTATTGCAAACACCATGAACTGTTTTCTACACACCTACCTAAAAGCATCTAGTCTGCCTAATGCATCTATTCGGTGCAGTGCTTTCACTCGATGAATGCACTGAACCTTTAAAATTCAACATTTATGATTCTTTCATTGGCCAATGTAGTAAAAATAAGGAAGTGTTGAAAATTTCTCCTCAACAACCCAAGTTTGAGGGGATAATAGTTTTATGATTTATCCAGAATAGTTTTTCTTTTTGAACGTTTCCCAATAATAATTACTGTGTTTGTCTTTAGGGCTCTTTCTTGTGTTTTGTAGTGTATGTGTTGATCCTAGTACAGGTAGTATGAGCTCTACCTAGCTCTATTTTAGGGACAGGTTTGAGGACAAGGACGTTGTGGTGGCATGTCCAACACGCTCTTGCAACGCGACGGGAAATTCGATGATTTCTCATTCCAAATTAACAATTTTTGTTGCTGTAAAGGACCAGGAACCATTCTGTAACAGCGCCACAATGCCTCTTCTCAAACACGAGAAGATATTGGTCTGCCAAAAGTTTTGTTCACTTCCGGGAAAGTTTTGTGAAATTTTTTTTTACATAAAGAGAGCTAAGAACAGGATTGTGATGGGGTTAGCGGTAATATCAAAGTGGTGCCTGAAAAGTTAAACACAAGTGCCTTATTCGATAAGTGCAAAATAAAATAGCTAAATTTGCAAATGCTGGTTTCATTGAATTCCATTCTTTGCAGAGGTAAATGACTAAAAGCATTTACAAGTTGTAGTGCAAAGTGTCACGGATGCATTAGAAGTCGAGACAACTTACATTACAGCTAGTATGTTTCGCACCTTCATGTGTTTCTTGCGCTGCGTATGACATATGTTCAATAGCGTGTTTTAGTACTGTCTACGTAGCGTCCATAACAGCTTCAAATATGCAATAATGCCATGCTTTACGTGGAACGCATGCGCATAACTATTGGCTCCCGCGTACTGAGCTAGTTTTTTTTTTACGTGCACAGCACCGTAACGGATGCAGCGTACGGAGTCCTAAATCCTGATATTGACATGGAACGAACAAGTTCAAGCAGTCGTAGTTCTGAATAAAAGGAGCAGTTGTGCACTTAAAAAAAAGGACTTTAAGCCCAGTTTTTATAATTCTTAAAAAAAGTTATTTCTATTCAGCCATTCATCAATAAAATTTGCACTGTTAGTAAATGAAGGTAAAAAAGTGGTAGAAAGATGACTCCACTAATTCAGAGGTGCTTGCTTATGCGTGAGCGTACTTGCATATGTGCCGCGCTGTAGTGTTTTAGCCATTACAAAAGAGTGAGGGCATTACCTTTAATTATTGACTCAATTATGGACTGCATAATCACTTGTTTGCTTGTTTCTTCTTATTTTTTTCTTTGTGTATTTTGAGCCTGTTGTGTGATTTCTGTTGGTTTGTTTCGTTTCAGTGCTCGCGTATGCATTGTTCATCTGTGCCATTGTCATGCATGGAAGTTCACTGGCTCTTTTAAAAGGAACACTGTTTCTACTTACATCCTTAATTTTTTTCCTCCTTATTTTGTCTCTTTACGGGGTGGGTCGTTTTTACCTGTTTGTTGTTTGCACTTGTCTTTTCTGTCGCACCACTCTACTGTGCTCGGCTGGTGTTTCGTGCCTCACTTCCTCTCTCGTTACCTGCCGACGAATTCGTCGACAGCACCTCGACGTGTCGTTGTGTTTTATGTTTGCAACTCTGCTTTTATTCGCAAATTTTTTTTCTGCTCGACCTTCGCCCTCGAGCAGCGCGCAGATACGCAGGTGCGCCGCTAAGCTTCGCTGGCTTCTCGCTGGCTGCATTGTTTCAACTTCAGTTGCTGCGCCGCCTGTTCTAGATTTTCTGGCTTTGGCTTTGGCTTGGATTCTCGCTCAGCCAAGCCACAGGTGGAAAAGGTGCCCCCTCCCCCCCCCCCCTTTTTTTTAGAACGAGACTGAAAACATTCCGTGAAGTGAGTTGCCCAGACTTCTATAGGCCCTTGTGCTTTGTTTTTTTTTCTTTTATTTGATCTAGGCTTTCTTTGCTGCACTTTCGTGATTGTAGGGAAGATGCTAGTTTAATCTTTTGTTGCGGGACTCAATAGTTAAGGTAATTATGTTGCTGAATTCGCTTTAGTCTTAGCACAGAGCATATTTCAGAGTCAAGTCACTAAAGTTTTTAGAAATGAGTGGCTCAGGCTTTCTTGATTATGATCTGTTTAAACATTCCTCGTTTTGCACCATGAATAGATATAAGTTGTTTCTGGATAATTTCATAATGTTCAGTGAGTGTGATAATTTAGCCACTGTGGCCTCTTCAGGGCTTGTGCCTACAGTACAGAATTGAGGGTTTTATGTACATCAGCATTTTCTCTAAACAGTGGTTGACGCTTCGAACCTTCTTGTTAACTCTAATTAATGATTTGAGAGCAAATTCAGCTTTCTGCTGACAAGGGTAGCTGTTACAATTTTTTGTGGGAGCTTAGCCCAATGTTAGCCTCATATTTGTAGTCCAAGGAAGTTGCACTCGTTGAAGGGATTGAAAAAGGCATGGGACAACAGGGAAGGGTGGTACCCAGTTATGAGAGCTTAAGTTTTCTCTTTCGATGATATTTTGAGATTTGTGTTGCTTCCAAAGCCGTTAGAGACGCCGGCCGATGAACGGGCCCTCCCAGTGCCAGAGATGCAGCAGCAGCGAAACGGCGATCTGCAAAGCGCCACGCACTTTCACTCTTGAGGAAACGGCCGAAGGTGACGCCAAAGTGTACCGGTGGTCTCTGTTTCCCCCCTTCAGGCGCAGGAGTCGATGCCAACGGCAGCCAAGCCAACTCCACAGCTGCCCCCAAGAGAGAGTCCCTTGCCCGAACCTCGCTGCGATCTTCTAAATGTAAAGTCTATAGTTTAGCTTGCAATAATTTTTTTTTTACAGTTCTCGTATGGTAGCAGTAGGAATCAGTTGTTGAAAAGAGGCTGAAGAACGGAGAGATGAGGTACTGCTGAAACCGTTGCCGCCAGCGCAGCAGGGCACCGAAATCATCGCAGCGTCACGGACGTAGAAATAACGAGCACAACTGACAAAACAGTAGCAGCGATGACTTCTGTGAAGTTGAGAAAAGCAGCTTGCAATTAACTTAAAACCTCCTATATAAGTACACTTTACTCCTGCAATTCAATAGTATAATCAAGTCACTGGTAATTATAAAAACTCTGCAAACATGCACTGTTTTCGTAGAGGCTCAATCAGTGTGACAGTGTCAGCATTGGTTTTAAAGACATGTTCTTTAAGTTGCCCTGATTTCTCTGAGAATGATGTTGATTTGGCATGATATTAGGATTTTCACACGCTGGTAAATTGTTATGGCTTTGGCCTTGCAGTAATTAATAGAATTTGCATGGTTCTTACAACACAAGCAGCGTTGTTTCATTACGAACTCGATCTCTGATATCTTATTCACTTTTCTTCGCAGTACGGAGACCTGCGAGTAGTGCCCGAGGCAATGCAATTTCTTCAGCATTTTGTTACACTTGCCGCAACATTGAAAGTGCCTCCTCTCTTCGTAGAATGCGGAAAGAATTTTTTTTTTCTTTGAGCGATGACACATCTGCTCCCCGCCACGCACCGTCTTTTCCTTTTGAAGCACCCCACGCCACTCGCTTTCTTCACCTAACACACGCAACTGCTTTTCGATTAACCTGGAAAGCCCCTCTGCATGCCCGACTGGAATGGGAACTTGCAATGTTGGTCTCTCTGGCCTTCACCGGCAATGCACACGATGAACCAGCGACAGTATCGGCCGGCAGAGCCGGCTCTGTCAGGCGGTTATTGAACACACGCTCGGATAAGTCGTATCATGCGTGACCTGAAACTTGCCGGTGCTTGAACTTTCTATTAAGCAGAATAGTTAGCCCTATCAAGAGTCTTCTATTTAAATAGTGATGCACAAGTTAACTGCCAAGGCCTTCCACTTGGTATGTGCTGAGATTGTACAAATTTTCTAATTGAGCTACAACTTTTAGAATGAACGTGTCTGTCGAAATGGTTCGTTAGTGGGTTTGTTAGTGTACAGCAGTAGTAATAATAGCAGGAAAGCTAAAAGTCGCAGACCAGCCAAAGTACGAGATTTGGTATATGCACTTTCTGTGCTGGATTATCCCATAGACGTTGGGGGCAGGGTAGATGGCAAGTGAAGAAACTTCACAAGGATGCCAACTTTTTTATTGAGATGGCTTAAAGGGACTCTAAAGAGAAAAACGATTTTTCTCAAATTCGTCAATTCCTCTCTCACTATAACAAAATCGCCATGCTTGTTGTGAGAACATGCTTGGCAAACGAGAAAACACGCAGAACGAAAATACGGGTGGCGACGCCAGCTTTCCAGAATCAATCACCATGGTGTCATAGATTTTGACAGCATGTACTAGGGTATACGTCGTTGCTAATGTAGTAAAAATGTAGTACATTGTCCTATGAGGGGGTCATACTCTTAACATACAAAGTTTCAAGAAATTACATTGAGCCGATGCTGCCAAAATGTTGAAAATAATCTTTCAAATCAGTGACGTCACGTGGAAAGATTTTGGCGCAAAATTTAAAAGCGAAACTTTAACCTTGATTCTCTACTCTTTTAATGAATAGGCAATGGTGAAATTAATGTCATTAGTGTTTTCAGAGTGTAATTCATAAATCTAAGCCAATTTATTGTTTCACTTTAACATCCCTTTAGTATAGAGGAAGTACAGCTATGTACTGACAGTGGCAATTCTGCTAGCATCATTTTTGGCTGATCTGTTGGTGTACTGGCTATTTGAGTTGATAGGTGGCGTCCTAAAGTTCTCTACCTACGATAATTTTCATGGCAGTGATACCACAAAAGTTAGGAAAAATCATTCCGAGACATGCAACTTTATTTGATAAAATATTTGCTTGCATCAAAAGCACGGACTGCCATATAGTGTTATTATTTTGTTGGCAAAAAAAAAGTTCTGATTATATTGTCGTTAGTGAGAACGCACTCGATATTTCTTAAAATCATTAACACACCAAGTGATACTCTTATGATTTTCTATTTCTTTTCACAATGGAAAAAATTGACGTAGACTATTCTGGTCAGACTATATGTTCGCTTTGTGAACTGTGACTTAGCCATTGGCCTTAGATGGGATATGAATACATTACAAACGCAACCCTTTAATCGACTGGTTTAACAAAAAGTTAATGCAGGTGCTTCAGAAGAGCTTCATGATGTTACACAGTACATTTTACTGACCATTAAGCAGCCATTAAAATGTTGCCTTTATTGGCACTTTAGATATATCATAGTAGCTTCATAATGTCGTTGATTACTAAGCAGAGTAGTTTGCATTTGCGATATTGCTGTATCATTAGGGCCTGTTGTTAATGGCACTGAGTACTGTGGCAGGTAGTTCTAGTTCATACTGTTAACTGTGTACAGTTCTGTGATGTCTGCTGTGATATCAAAATTTAGTGATTTAGTGTGCTGTCAGTCAGTACAATTAAGTGAAATGGCGTAAAAGTGACTGACGCGAGTACTGTCATGATTCCTCAGCAGCATCTCGTCAGTGGGGATACTGGCAGGGTCATCCTTCTTCATAAGTTTTCTAAGCATCATTTGCACGTCTAATGCTATAAATTGCTATATCTGGATTCATAATACACCTCTTGTTGTGTATTGACTTCTTGCACTGCTGTTACCCTACTAATGTTTGCTTAATTCGTTAACACTTTTTTCTGATCACTGTTAATTTTTTGTCATACTAATTGAACCTTAAATGAGAAGTTTGAACACGTTTCATGCTGCTTAATGGCTGCAGCATCCCATAGATGCTGGGCCAAGCACTAAATATCTGATGTACTCGAAGTACCTTCGTAAACGTGTCAAAAGTATGTCAGCAGGCCTAAAATGATGAGATGTCATTGAAGAAAATGTCGTTGTAGTCAGCACTCAGACAAGGAGAGTTCTGTTTTTTGGGGCAAGAGGTTGTCAAGTACCCTTCACTTTGTCACTGCTGGCGTTGTAGTCGGTGTTACATTATTGTCACTGTAGTATTATTACGCCAGTGTTCCAAAAGGGTTATCAAGGCATATACACTAATATTTAAATACAAATTCTCACTTACTATGACTTCTTCACACTTCAAGAATTTGGCTCATTTAAATTGGCAGTGATAGAGGTACATGCCCTCTGTGCAAGTGAGGTTCTTTGCAAATGGTTCATCCTCTTTGACCTGCTTTTCGTTTCTGCCAACACAAGAAGCTTGCACTTTTACTGCACTAGGTGCATGGTAGTGACGAAGCACTTCATGACTGGTGGTGGCAGTGCTTTATATTGGTTAACGATTGCCCTCGTTGCTGAGGTGACGGTGCTTCCTCGCCATCTGGCACAGTGGGTGGCTCGTTAGACGCTCAATCGCTTCTTCCCCTCTTGCCTTTTTCACGTCGTCACTTCACCCATCTCACCACCACCACCACCCTTTCGTTTTTTGCACCCTTGAGCCATCTCTCGCATCACGCTTTTGTTTTTTCACCCTTTGGGAGCAGCAAGCAGCGGCGGCAGAAGCAGCGCGCCGGCGGTCACGGCGGTGGCAGTGGCGGTGACTCATCGCTTTTCTTGTTCTTTTAGTTCTTTTTTTCTGTTTAAATATCTTTTAGAGGAACGGTAAGAGAAGTGGCAGGTATGTGAAGTGACAGTGGTGATTTGTTTACAAGCCATGCTCTCCTCCGTTAAGTAGCAAGCACCCAAGTGGTAGGGGAATGGAGGGAGGGGGGGTATACAAGCCACAAGCAATCAGGATTCGAACATTTGTTTGCTTCAGCACTTTTCCCTAGCGGTATTTGTATATTGTCAGCATTTGCGCCAGCATATTTAGACAGGCTGGTATCATCTGGAAAGTGTAACTTTGCGTGGTGACAGCAAAAAGGCGCCGTAGTGTAGCCATTTTAGAGGGTTTGGCGCCAGCAGGAAAAGTCGGCTTTACGTGAGGAGAATAAGCATGGCCCTGTGGTACAGTAATCTTTAAGGCTTTGTGTTAGTATCAGTACATCAGTTCTGTAACTACCCACTATCCCATCGTTAATAGTACTTTGTACATATTGGTACCGAAATCATTGAACTTGTAGTACCAGCTAAAGACTTCAATTTTGTCCGCTGTCTTAGCTTGGTTAAAGGGGCCCTTAAAGACTGTTTTGAGTATCCATGCAATTAATTCACTGGAAAAGCGTGTTACCTCACAAATTGAAAGCCGCAAAAATTTTAAGAATCTGTCCAGTATGAGCGGAGTTACGAAGATTTGTCACATGCTGCAATGACATTCTCTCTCCTCTCGCCCCGGCAAAAGCGCTGGAAGCTGAGCAGGGAGAGAGGGGCAAACAAAAAAACGTCACTTGCGCCTCGTGACCTGGAGGATTTTTTCTTTTTTTTTCTAATACGCAGCTTTTTCAGTGCGATCGCGGGCGCACGCTTGGACAAGTGACGGCTTCTTGCGGTGAGCTCTGTAACAACCGAGCGCGCCATGTTCGAATCAGCCAACGGCTGATAGATGGGCTTACTGGGCTTAATTCCGTGATTTGTCGAGAGAAGAGAAAGCTATCTTTAGCTGACTTTGATGATTTATTGTGAATTCCAGGCCGCGTTCTGTGCTATAATGCTTGGCTCGCGTGTTGTTGGGAGCCTCTACTACCGAACAGCAGCATTTTCTGACCATGCTCAAAAAGTGCTTCAGGGCCCCTTCAACAAAATTACTGTAAATTGAGAGCATGAAAGGGATTTCCACTATTTTCGCTGGGCTGTCCTTGGAGTGTTTGTATTCTTTGGTTGCAAAAGCCTTGTGTGATGAACTAGACAGAATAAAAACAATTAATCAAAGGTGTTTTAAATTGAAGCTTGCTTCTGTAGTAATTAAGTGCATTGCTGAAATAAAAAAATGAGGAGGGTTTAGCTTGTAAACATATTGCCATTTGTTATTTAACATACGACCTTTTATGTGATAGTTTATTAATTCTATGACAGTAGATTCCCGCTAGTTCAATCCCACTTGAGAATGACTGGGCCAGTGCATTTCGTTGCCTTCTCAATTAATTTTTGAACAGAATTTTGTTACATAATGTTCCTTGGCAGTAGTTTAGTTGAACACTGCCATCTGCATTAACTATATAGTGGTTATGCAACTATAAATGCATTTTAATATTTGCTAATGTACATAATTGATCATCTGGAATGCTGAATCAGTGTCATTTAATTGCTGTCATTTACCCAGCAATAGTCTGACCTATCGCGCCTGTATGTACCTGAGAGGGGGCTCTTCATCTTTGATCAGAAGCGATTTTTTTTCTTCCCGCTGTCATTCCAAGCAAGTTATGTTATGGTCAGCTATAGTGCGCACCTGCATGTTTAGAGTTGATGAAGGATGAGTGTGCTATGAACATATTTACCTGACAACTAGAGTTCAGTGGTTGGAGGAGGAGATTATTCTGTCAGTAGTGTTATGTGCTGAATGTGGATGCATTTGTTACTCATAAACCGTTCATAAACATTCGCATTAAGAGCTAAGTGGAAGATAGCAGGCTAGCACTTCTTATGTGTGCTTGTACAGGTCGTTAGTAGTCTACTGCTGGATGCCATTACCACATTCTTGGTTCCCTGTTGTGGGACAGAAAGCCAGGCAACATTTACAATATGTAACTTATTTTTTTAATTTGCATATGTCACAGTAAACAGGCAGCCAAATGTAAATATGGCCTCAGAAATAAAGATTAAAAAGATTAACCTTTTGACATCTTTAATAAAGGGACTAAATACTTTCTCTGCCCCGAGAGAATTTCTCTGAACAAAAATGAAGGGCCGCCTCTGTGGTGCGCGCAATCAAATCTCATTTTTTTGTGAGAACGCAATACTGTGTTGCGTGCAGGGTAGTTTCTTGTGCCACAGTTTCAGTTTCTTGTGCCAGCTTTTGTTATAAATTGTACCGCCTAGTTGTTTAGTCTCCGCGTTTAGTGTTGACAAATTAGTAATTGGCAAAACTAGTGTTGCATACTAGTGTAGTACTAGTGACTGCTGTAATATCAGACAATAGGGACACTACTAGTATTGCCTATTGTTATATGTTTTGTCTGTGTCGTTCAAAGAAGCAAGCTTTTCATAGACAGCAGATATATTCCGCTATGCTTAATAGTACGTAGTGCAGTTATTTGCTTCTAATCCCAGCAGCTAACTGTATTGTAGTGATTAGTAGCACGCTTCCATGCTTTGCACTGTTACAAGCTGTATTTGTAGCTGTGTTGTCAAGTGCTGTCCTTTCTAGCTCGAAAAATGTGTGCTGCAACCATTAACATATAGGTCACAAAAGGTAGGATTGCGGCGAGTCTAGCAGCAGTGCGTATTATTTGACTCGAGAACTTGTGTAACTGGGTAAACGTAACACAGTTTCAAAGCTTAAAATTTTCAATATCATAAAGTCGTAGTTTAAGAGGAAATTTCAATCAGTCTGTCAATCCATTTTGTGAAAACAAGGATTTAGAACTCTTTAAATGCAAGGGTTTATAATCTTGTATGTCATAATAATCCCAAGTAACTGTACAAGCTACCAAGAATGGACTGTGTAATTGCAGTCGCATTATGGACACTATACTAGTAAACCAGTAATAATTTGGGTGGCTGCGAGGTAAGGGCGTTACATTCGGTTTTTCAATGTAGGCAGCCATCTTAGAGCTTTAGAGAGTGCAATGACATTTGCAAGCACGAAGGGAGGGCTCATAGTCTGTTAAATTGAAAGCAAGCAGTAACATTCAGTTTCGTGCTGTTAAAAAAAATGAAAAGCTAGGTGGACCTGATTATAGCGACAACTCATTCACATTCCATGCTTTCAAGACAGAACGTGGGTTTAGTGCAAGTTCCTGAGACAACAGCTTACATGGCTTCCATTTTTCTTCCTACTTCTCCTTACGGTTAGTGTTGTTGCAACAACAAGAAATTGAAATTGTTGCTGAAATGGAAAAACAGCACAAAAGACACGGACAGAGGAAAGATCTACCGTACATGAAGGATTTTACTACTTTCACTTTATTTGCCTACACGAAGTACAGTTTTAGTTAGCATCGATTTGAACTCTTTTCTGTTAAATCTTTTGTGACGCTTAGCTGTTCAGATCACCAAGTTTGCGTTCCTGCTTTGGAAGTTGCATAAATAAATATATATATATGAGAATCATGTCATGGCTAGATAGGCACCTAATCTCGATAGGTTGTATGCTCCACTTTCAGCTTTAGTTGGTCGAGGCGAGTGTGAAGACATTGTGTGTGATGCCCGTGTTTCTTGTGGGTGACTGGGGTCACAGGGTTCTTGAGAACCAAGTGGGAACGGCAGAAAGAAAAACGCAAGCGAAAGAAGGAGATGTCTTCCAAGGACGCTTCGACCACGAGCGGAGAGGCGTGAGTATCGGACTTGTTCGTTTTTTTTTAATAGGTTTGTTATCTTCATCTCTCTTCCTGCGCATATGGCTTTGCATTGCTTTCTGTGCATCTCATAATCATCATCTAAGCTCGAGAGGCAAAGTGGGCATTAGCTCACAATTGAGGCATGCATCCATTCAAGCTATGGACAGGCTTCTATTTGCGTCACCTCTTGTTTCTAAGTCACTCGAACTAGGGGTAGATACTTAAACTGAGTCGTATGCGCACACTGTAATCTGAATTTTTCTTTCTGAGAATTCCCCTAAAAAAAGAGGAGGTTCGTTCATCCCCAGTTTGCTAAAGCCACTAAGCACAACCTGCGATTGTCGCAAGGCGCTCATTGCCCTAATGAGCCTGCATTGTCAGGGGTATTCCACCGCTTTCAGAACGGTTTGTTGGGAACAGTGGAAATGAGTGTGGTCTTTCTTAGCACAGGTGGGGTTAACTTCTGGTCATATAAGTTGTAATGAATTTGATTTTCTGAATATTTGCATCATTTTATTGTTGAAGCAGATCATATCGTACCATTACTTAAAAAAAAGCTTTGTTTTTATTGAGTTGCTATTGCTAAATTTTGCATGTAGTTATTAACTCCGTAGCAACATATTTTCTTACTTTTATGCTGCTCTACTTAAGAAGCTAGTGGGATGCAGAATAGGTTAAACCTCACAAGTTGCCCACACAGAGCACTTGTTTTTCACTGGGAATCGTTTTGTTTCGCACAGTTGGAAAATTGTCTTTTTTTCACTTGCCTATTTGTTGTCTATTTGTTTTTTGTTTTTTCACAAAGCACTCAATTTTCGCTCGTGTCTTGGATGTGGTGTTGGTCTGGTTGATGTGCTGTAGATTGACTAACTGCACCTCCCTGTGCAAATGTTGCCACTTGGGAGTCACGTGTGCCCTCACGTGTGCTTGCTACGTGTCCACTAACACTGCTGCTTGTGCAATGTCAGAGGTGCGCTCTCACGTTCAAAGCTTGTCGATCTTGAATGTGGATGACAGCCAAACGTCTGCCAAAGATCGCACAAAATAAATGCGGTCATGAAGTATAAAAAGCCTCCCAATCTTGGTCATGTAGCTGCCATGTAAAAACTGAAAATTGAGCAACTTAACAACAGCTCAGTTACAGGCCAACATGCGATGTATAGCAGGAAAGCAGTAATATTGCTATCAAGCAAGAACAAGTACAGCCATGTTCTGAGCATGGATGGTAGAAGAACAGACCTTCAGTACAGCTTGAGATTGGAAAATTTGTTAGTGATACTTCAATTTGTGAAGCACTGGGACACCCTGCGGACATTTTTGATGTCTCCAGGCTAAAGAAAGAAAACCTGCAGTTTTAATTACAAGCCGATTGTAAGTTTCAAAACGGAAAGAGAAAGCACTTAGAGCGCATGACGAATTCCCGTAACCCCGCCCATACTTGACAGATTTTTAAAATGTTTGCGACAGTCAATTACTGAGGCAGTAAACGGCACAAAAAGGAGGGGGACGAAGTGAAGGCACCAACTGACGAACATGGGCATCTTGCGTTCGAGTCTTCTTTTCCTCCTCATCCTTCTCGATTCATACCTATTTTTCTGAATTTCTGAACTAACTAGCTCGGCAACAAGAGCTGTTATGGCGAGAGTGGTCTTTTGATGAGAGAAAGAGCATTACACCTTTTGCAAGGGGTGTCGCAGGACTCCTTGTAACGTAGATACTTAAAGCAAATCTCATGCACGAAGCGAATGCTGACCTGGACGAGTTTCAGATTGAGCGCAAAACACGTCTTCTCCTAAAGCAAGGCGGCCGCCTGGGTGGCGCTCGCTCCTCAGGGCACGAGTCGCTCTGGGCCGAGCCGGCGGCAGTGGCACCCTGCACGAACCATCGCCGCCCTGCGAACGTAGCACGCTCCGGCGGCTCTCGGTTGAACAGCCTCGAGCCACCTCTGACCTCGATTCACTCTTCCACGTGCCGGTCTGCACGGCAACCACGGCAACCACTTCGGTGGTGCGTGTGCCCACCAGGTTAGTTGCTCTAGTGTGAGGCGGTGGCAGCGAGCAGTAGTTGGTATGCAAATGATTCTCGGGCTCCGAAAGCTGTGCAATTGAAAGTGGGAATTAGAGTGATAGGTGCAATGGTAATGTGTCCGTCTGTGAAATTCTTAAACTTATAAAAATCTTGTTCTTTTATCCTGTTCTACAATTGAGGAAGCATAATTAGGTATACCCTCTGCAGTAGCAGCCGTTAGTTGCAGAAAAATGGCTCACAATCTTAGCTTCTCAATGTCACAGATACATTTTGTTGAGGTTAGAATGTACTAGTACACTTATGTAGTCTTTCAAGTTTACATGAGAGGATACCACGGGGCTCAAGCAATCTTTGAGTCCTTTGCTGCAGTATCCCTCCCTAATATTGAGTTTCAACGTGCAACAGGCTTACTACTTCGATCAGTCAACCAGTCAAAGGTCTTTCTCTAATTAGGATGCTATAAGGAATGACCATCTGAATAACAAGGTAGTAGAGACATAGGAAGGCTATGCTACTATGAATCAATCAATCAACCAATAAATCAATCAATGATTGATAAAGCAAACACACAAATAGACTATCAAAGATCTCTGTGGTATAAGGATTGAGAATCTAGCACACGCATATGAAGACTTTGCTACAAGACTTGACGTTGTTTCTGTCTTGGGTGAAACTGTGTGTTTGTGTGTGTGTATGTAGTTTTCACGATGATCCGGTAAGGTGCCCCTTCATGCGCCACTACAAGAATACCATCATATCGGTGTGTATTGGGCAACAGCGTGAGGCTAGCGGTCGTGTTGGCTTTGCCTACTAACGTTGCTGCTGCGCTGCTACTAACAAGCTCTTTGTATACCACAGCTTCTGCATGCATTTTTGTTTCCACCGTGCTTGAATTTGTGTGTTCACTACACTGTTTGCTCTTTACTTTCTCACTTGTGCGCTAACTGCACGTTTCACTTTGGTCTAGAGATTATATTTGTGTAGCTGTGTTGTTTTCACCTGGACATTATTTGAATGCGTGGAACTAGGAAAGTGAAATGGAAGTGTTAGTCATAAGCTTGAGTATTAAAGAAAATGGCATTCTGTGTTACTGAGAAACCAGCTTAATGAATGAAGCAATTGTTTTGACGCTGTGTTTGCACAACAACAAATGTATGCCTTACAGAAATAATTTCACTGTCTACAGATAAAGGTAGCTCTTTCTCATTTTGTTTGTCTCTATTAGAAACAGCTTAGATCAGCTCAGTAATTCAAATAAAAATGCAGGAACAAAACCTTTGGAATGCAGAACATGCGGGTTGCTGCTCGTGTCTGTGCAAGTTGACAAGGTTGATTATGGCAAAGATATCTGAAGTTGCATTGTTCTACAATTTAAAAGGCTTCCTACTAAATATATTTATATGCATATTTTATATATTTATATGTATACGTATTTTATCACACAGCTTTTTTTTTTTTTAGCGATGTTCCGATTGGAATATTTTGATTTACTGCCAACAGTGAAAAATTGTCACTTGTTGCTGGCTACACATTGAATCTGATAAACAACTCTTAGAAGATCTTAGAAGAGCGTACCCCGCAAATTTCTGAATTTTCTCAGTAAAAGTTCTCAGGCCGTGCAGAAAATGTATAATTGTAGGCAGCTTGTATCTTGTATAATGCATTTGACAAAGCCCTATGTTTCACTCAAGCGTTTGAAGGTTTATGAAGTATCGACTTTGGAAAATAGTTATGAAAATATTCTCATTAAATTGGCACCTGTTTCTTTTCCTGCTTGTCTGGCTTCTTCCTTAGAGACAGCAAGGAATCTGAAGAACAGGTGAGTTTGCCTTTTGTTGCTTTAACAGAAGCTTTATTGAGCTTCGTCATTACAAATTGAATGGCTGAAGTGCTGTTTACTGCATTGGGACAAGCATTATACACAGCACTTTCTTCTGTAGAACGCCGAAGTCGACGAAGAAGGTTATACAGTACGGCCATCATCGGAGCGTCACAAAGAAAGTATCCTTTGTCTCGCTCAATGTTATCAGACTTTTCGATAGTAGCATAACGGTGTGGTGCTATTTAAGGTGGTGCCCTCCACTGCTAAAGAATGCACAACTTTATGCTATTTTCTTAACCACTGGCTCCTTCAGATGACAGGGACAGTTTTTATTCAAGTTCAGACGGTGATTCAGGTGAGACCCTTTTCTTCATTTGCATGGTTGAGCGACAGTATGACAAAGAAGTTTCAACGTGAATGACTGGCCGTGTGAAGTTAACGATGTTCTTGAAATATTGAGAAGAGCTGTTCCTGTGATGTCAGCTTCTTGTTAATAAAGAAGGCTCATCCACTGTAACAAACAATCTTTCCTCTGTGATGCAGCAGGCAAGTGTTTTGTTGTGGAGCCAACCACACATCTCCCTCCTAAGATTCCCAGTAGGACCAGCTGGGATATTGCCCTCCTAATTTATGGTGTGGCATGTGGCACACTGCTAACAATTGTCCCAACTGCTCTGCTGAGAGGTATCTATCTCGCAGGTTCATGCCAGGTTGGCTTGTAGTTGTTGTTCTTGCCAGATGTTGCTGCATGATGAGATTCAGATGAGCATAAATATGTTCTTCCTATTGCTGGCTGGTACAAAAAGAAATGTTTGGATCTAAGTTGACATTGGTAACGAGTGAATTCTCCAAGTGTTGTTGGCACGCTCCCCCACGCCACCACATTTCGCCGCCGTGTCTCATTTCTGCATGCTTCCATGGGTCTATGGTGCGCAGACGATGAAGACCGCGACCGAAGGATCCACATAGAAATCAAGCCGCTGAGCAACGGGGCGCCAATGAGTGCGAGCGTTGACGAACTGCGTGCCACTATTGGCTCGTTATCACTGTCACCGATTCCCCAGCACTCTGTGAGTCTGCCAGTTTCTCTGTTTTTGTGTGCTTTATTTCTGTTTTGTCACTGTCATGATGTGTAGTAGCTGTTGCGTTGTATGCCTTCTTACACGTTTTCATGCTTGCTATATTGTTGGCAGACTTTAGCTACGGATGTCAAGGTTCATTAGTTTCTTGTCTCTATGGCCACAATTCAGGGGAGATTGAATTCGTAAATGCTCATGCTTAGACATGTGTGTGCATGTTAAGGAATCGTTGGCTATAAAAATTAAGATTTATATGAAGCATTCCACTACAGTATCTGTTATATCTCTTGTATTTTGATGCCAATCAATCAATCAATCAATCAATGTTGCATTTTTTGCAAAGGTGTTTGGCTGAGTGCGTATTACTCCACTGATGTATTCAATTTGAAATAAAAATATATAGAAGTGTAAACACTGCCAAAAGCTTCTTTTATTGAACCTATAGTAGCTTTTAAAGCGATGGAAACAAAAAAAAAAACATTTTTTTTTCATAGAGACGTAGTTGTTGCAGAGGTATTGCGAATATCAGAATTAGTCCATGTGACTCTGTGCGCTTAGCTACAGTCTACCCTTTGGGATTCACCTTGTATATAGATTGTGATGCTTTTATTACTGCACAGATGGGTAGAAAAAAGCTCTGTGCCAGCTACGTTATACATGCTAGCTAACCCACTGAGCCACCGTTTCAATAGGTTAAATTTCCTTTTTGAATTAACTTCAGAAAATTAATCATGAGGTCAGTTGGTTAGCTTTGTCACCATTATGGAGAGATGAAAGTCCAAAAACGGTTTTCTTTTTTTTTTTCTAAAAAATTTCATACTTTTTGGTTTTATTTGCTTTCACAAGTTTAGTTTCTCTACTTGCATGACAAAAATACTGAACATTGTTATTAAACTCGAAGTAGGTTAAAATAGCTTTTAAAGAGCACAAGCTGGCTACTAAAAACTAGGAAGAGCTCATGATCTGGAGTCCCCCTGCAAATTGCCACCTGGCTGCTTGCCATGAGGAGTTGATTAAAGCCACATACTCAAAATAACCTTGATTGCCAAGCTTTCATGATGGAAGAAATAATCTTAAATAGTATATCTTCTTCGCACAGATGAGCTTTCACTTATACCTTTAAAATATGTTTTTCTCTCGGTTCATTTTTGGGCAACTTCATGAGCTTGGACATCACGATTTGGTACTTCTGGAAAATGATCGGGATGAAATTTTTCTCACATATACCTTAACATATGAAGGGTGCAAGTATGTCCTTTAAAACTCGATACCACCCGTACAATTATTATGAACCTAAAGTAAGCAATTTGTAGAGGCTGAGGATTCTAAGAATTCTCACATTACAATTTGTCTTGACCATCAAAATGTTTTATATGCACTTTCTTGATAGTTATTTGCATTCTACAGTTAATATGGAGCAGTATGAGCCATTAATGGCTCAGAACTATAAAATATTAGTGACATAAAATGTTCGTCTAAAAGGAACTATACTCTACACATTGTCATGGCACAAAACGAAAACTGTGGAATTTACTATAAAACTAATTAAAATAGTTGAAATCAGTACAAAGGCCTATATTTACAGCAAAATTTTCATTGCTGTAGGCTGTAGATTAACACTTTTCTTATTTTTCCAAGGGGAGCCGTAAGATAGCACTCCAACTACAGGTGAACTGTAGCTCAATTTTGCACATGGTTGCGCAGTATATCTGGTCACATTTATTTTGTTAAGATCGATTGATGCAAACGTAATTGCCATTGAATTTCACTGGTGAACGTAACTTCAGTGAGCCACAGCCATAGTTTGGCTTTGACTGCAGTCGGTGCGGCAGTGTGTCAAGTTTACTAATTTGGCTAGTCAGCGGACTTGTTGACCAGCCACTCGTGAAGTGAAACCTAGTTGCGCTTGGCCACTTACTGGCGCATCGAAGGGGATGAACGTGGATAATGTTCATTAATGAAACTTTCAGTTGTCGGTTATGCATTCTTTTTGTGGCCTTCCCAGTCTCGCCTGGCATTGATTTCATGCTCATTTCTTTCTAACCGACTCGCCCAATGGTCCGTTCTTTTTAAGTTAGTGATGTGTGTCGCACACTTGTTTGGAGTGTATGTCTTTTTTCCTGTGCCTTTTGTGCATCTCTTGTGTACTTTTTTCTTATTTTCCCCCTCCCCCTTCTTTCTTTGGCACGGGGCACCGCACTGCAGAGTCGGAGGCCAGAAACGCTGTACATCAGGCACAAGGTAGCTCGTAGTATATTCCAGTTGCACGCAGCCGGGAATGAGTGTGCTGTGCCCATGTGTTGCCTGAAACTGCTGCTTGAGTAGTCCCCGACCTTTTTTTCCTCGTTTGTAAAACTAATGCTTTTCCGGGACAATGTGGGTCAGCTTGGTAATGTCACTTTATCATGGTCAGGGAAAGTCACCTTAGCATTCCGAGAGCATTCACTGTAAAGCCAGCTTTTAAAATGCCAATTTGCCCTCTCGATAGTAGCGTAGTTGATTTGGATTTAGTGTGTTTTATGAAACTAAATTTCACACAAGATGTCTTATCACAACGATGGCAGTGTAGTCAGTCTTGCACTCAATGCGTATATGTAAACTTTGTGCATTATGTCAGATGAAAAAAATGTGGACGTGGTACATCAGCGAAGCACCAGCATTGCACTGTGTACAGTGCAGAGAAAGATGAATGTCCATGTATTTGCAAATTGGGAGAAGAGTCTGTTTCTTGAAAAATGCTTTTTTTATTTATTTATTTTCTGGCTACCTCTTTTCACCTAAAACATTGCTTACACTCTGTAATTAAGCTTTGTGTGTCACGAGCTGTGTATGGCCAATGCATCACATTGACATGACTACTGCTAAGTTATTAGAGGTAATGTTGTCTTAACCCTTTCAGTGCCTGGTTCTAATGAAAATTGAGCACCATTTTTTTCTTACACTTGATAAAGTTATGACTGTGGCTAATTTTGGCTGATATGCTGAAAAGAAAGTGACTTGGGTGATCACAAATACCCTCCTGGTACAACAGAGAAAGCAGTAGTTGAAAGGGATGAAAGATATCTTGGAATCATTCTAGAGAATGCACATTGATGAAGCATACTTCTTCACTGTTTAAAGGGGGCGGTGCCATAGTAAAAACAGCAACAGACAGAGAAAAGGAAAGCCTCCATCATACATATAAGAGATGGCAACTACCTTCAAAAATCGTAGCTTTTGCTAAGTTTATTTTTTATTAATTATTTTTTATGGAGATATATCACCGTGCCTAGCAGTACATAGACCGTAGACTACCCATTCCACCTGTTGGCCTATTCTGATAGAGGTGTTTCGTAGCCACTAAATGGGGAGGGGGGGATTAGAGAACAGGGGTAGTTAATATCCTAGTAGATACTAAAAGGAAAGAAAATGGATCTGGACAGGCCACGTCGTCAAAAGGCCAGGCAACAGATGGTCAGTTAGAACATAGGAACAGATACCATGAGTTGGGAAGCATGCAGGGTGATGGCCAAGGAGTAAGTGGGGCGACGAAATTAATAAGTTTGGCAGTATAAAATGCAATCGGCTCATGCAGGAAATGGTGAGTTGGAGTCCATTCATAGGGGCCTACATCCTGGAGCGGACATAAAATGATGATGATGGTGCAAATGAACACATTGAGGGAGAGGAAACAATAAACTTCCAAGAAAGATAAAACAGAAGGTGAAACCACCTCAGAGCTCACGAACTTCATGCTAACAAGCACAAATTTCTGGACAGATGTATCACTTGTGTGCTCGGGAGTATGGGTGTTGGCTGCGGGATAGAAACACATTGAATGTTCGTCATTTCACTGAAAGGGTTAACACAAGTGTGTGTGAGCTAACTTGCCAAACTTGTGATTGAGTGCTTTGGCCTTTTGCATGTTTACTCATTAGCTATGCGAGGTGTGTCGTGGGCACGCGCATGAATCTGTGTGTATGCCGTATTTGTGTGCATCTACAAATGTACGCATGTTCGAGCCTCTCTTCCTGTATGCCAAAAAAGGAGAGTTGGGTGCTGTATCTCGAGATGAGATACAGCACCTAACTAGCCTATTCGCAGATGATTGCGTTATATATAAGGAGGTTACCGAACCGAATGACAGTAGCATCCTACAGTCAGATTTGTTAAAACTCACAGGGTGGTGCAACTTGTGGCAGATGCACATCAACGCTGAAAAAACCAAACATATTAGATTTACTTCCGTAGCCAACCCCTCATCATCCGTCAGATACATAGTCAATAGCACCGTAATTGAGATCGTTTCATCCACAAAATACCTCGGCATTTTCTTTAGTTCCGACCTAACCTGGAACAGTCACATTGAATACATCACCAGCAAATCATCAAAAAAACTCGGTCTTTTGAAACGCCGCCTCAGATGCGCATACTTGAAAACTAAACTTCACGCATATCAAGCTCTGATCAGGCCTTCACTAGAGTAGGCGTCAACCATCTGGCATCCACACACGGCAACGTTATCTGATATGCTAGAATCTGTACAAAATAAAGCAGCTCGGTTTATCACCTCCTGTCATTCTCGCCACCAAAGCGTAACATGTCTTAAGCGTTCTCTGAACCTTCCATTGCTTGCCACGCGCAGAAAGTTGTCCCGCCTATGTTTTTTCCATAGCTTATATCATAGTGACTCGTCATTTTCCCGATCATTCATTCACCCGGCTCCCTACGTTTCTGATCGCGTTGGTCATGCACATAAGGTCAATGCAATATATTCACGCACTAAGAAATACCAATTTTCACCTCTGCTGTTATCCATTAACGAGTGGAACGCGCTGCCCTCAAACATCGTCGCTATTACAGAACCCTCCCTTTTCCAGTCTGCAGTACTAACTTACTTAGAAGTTGACAATAATTTGTAACCACCATTGACATTTAATGTGTAACGCATGCTTAGAGAATGTTTATTGCTATTTCTTGAAATATGTTTCCTGTTATGGTGAGCTGCTTACTGTGTTTTTTGCTTATTGTGTTATTAGTAATGTTGTTTGGGCTATCGGTCAGTTTGATTACTAGTATTACTCCCTGACATGTTGTTTTACTGATGCTATAGTAACCTCTTGTATGTATCCCCCCTTATGTAATGCCCTCTGGGCTCTTAAGGTATTTAAATAAATAAATAAATAAATGAGTACCGCGTGAATGAACCCTTACTGTTAAATTTGCGTTTATGCTTTAGGTGATACAGATTTACGTAACCTTTCTCGGAGTCATTGCCTTTTTGATTCCCAAGAATACTGTACAGTACTCGCGTATTGGAACGCCACAATTTAGGGCGTAGCAATGCACAGACTTTCGTTTCCAGCATCTGCAGTTTGTCATGGGGGCGTAATTTAGGCATGAACACTTATATCGGAGCCAATATTACCTTTAGGGGTCAGATTCATAGAGACATGACGTGGTTTTTCGCGAGCTGGGTGATTTTGTCATGTTCGTTCTTTTGCTCTCCTTTCTCTAGAAGTAGTTGTCGTGCGCGAACATTGCATGCTAGCGATGGTTTCTGCTTGGTTACGGTCCTGACACTGGCTGTGCATTCATCGCAGGCACGAAGAGCGTACAACAGCGCCTCGTCTACGCCAGACGAAGCACCCAAGAGGCCAGGAAACCAAAGTTCAAAGTGAGCTTGCGTTTCGTGCATTTCGAAGCTGCTGCCTTCTCCTTTAGGTTGCTCTTTTAACGTCGAAGCCGTTGAAGCTTTTTGTTCGGCCGTTTTGTGACCAGGAAACTAAACCATGCCTGGCGCATGCGATTCAATTACCTTGCTGGCATGTGCTCCCTTCGTCCCCTTCTTCGTTTTAGAATTAGCTAATAGCCAATCCTAAAACATTCTAGTAGATAGCCGCTACAAGTAAAGACAGTTTTCTCTTGGCAACGTAGGAGGAAGGAAAGAAGAAGGTAGAGGATGAGGTTGGTATGCGGAACTGAATTGGGTATGGTACCAAGGAGCTCCTAGCGTGGCATAGCCGCAGATAGTGTAGTATAGCAAGGGGTGGGAAAGAGCGAGAGTGGTGTGAGGGTTGGTAGGAAGGAAAGGAGGAGAGGGTGATATAGAAGAGATAAGGAAAGAGCAAAAGAAGGAAACATGAAAAAAAAAGGAAGAGAAGGAAGATCTCAATCTGTTGGCACTCGCTGGCCCCACTGTTTTCTGAGATTGCACCGGCGTACAACTGGCTTTGATTTTTTCATTGTTCAGTTAATTACTTGTTTCCAAACTCGAGGCAAGCTCTCAAATGGTGACTGTGTGATAAGCGAGGGAGCAATAGCGCAACCCTGTAACGACGTGCTCGTAGCAAGCAAAACCTTAATTTGCGCAGGAGAGGGATGTGGTACATTGCCATACCACTTAGTCTTCACCCTTTTCTGATACCATGCATTTCAAGTAAATCTCAGGTGCATTTTTATCACTGGGACTTGTTATCCTGGATTACCATCATGGTTGGCTTGAAGAAACGTCACGGAAAAATCTGGTTTATGTTCTTCGCTTGCTTCAGCTTATTGGAATGGTGGGAAGAAAAGTACTTGCACGAATTGTTTTGACAGATAGTGACTGTCAACTTCTCTTGATAAGCCTGTTTAAACTGCACCTTTTGTTCAGTAAAATTGTAATCACATTGGAAAATCTAGAAACATTTTTTTTGTCTTTTTAAATAGTTTTGTTATATGAGAAATCATGTATGAATTATAATTGATTATCACTTTTTCTTGGTTTATATAAGCCTTGCAGTTTGTAATACTCTGAGATGCGAAGAGCAGCTCATTCAATTGAACATAGGCACGTTTGCCAGCTGTTCTCAAGCCATCAGGGAGCATTTTGAACATGTAGCTGTAAAAAAAGTAATTTCAATAAAAAAAATATGTTTGTCACTAAGCATGGGCCCTGGTCTCCCATCAAGAGGTTCTAGCTTTTTTTTTTTCTGGTATAGACACCAATACGCTTCTGAAAAGTCGCGTATTTTAGCCAAAAGTCGCTAAATGACGACGATGATGGTAATTTTTTTTGAGCATTTAGTTCTTGACTTGATAACGCATGTGAATAGATTATATTTTATTTAAACAATATTGTAAATCAATTTCTGTTGTGGCGAATGAAGTTGAACTGCACTTCTACCTCCTGGCTACGCCACTGTTAACCAGTCAGTAGTTGTAGTCCACCTGATGCGGTGAACCATTAGCCATTCGGAGCTGCTTTGCCCATCTCTAACTGAAACAGACGAAGTGCTTGGAACAGCCTTATTGCACGCTAAAGATCGCAGCACCTCAAGAAACTTGATCTTGTATGCTTTGGCCTCATTCATTTAAGCTCGTTGCAAGCGTTCCACTGTTCCTACAGTTTCCCAATTTTCTATGTCTGTTTTAAAACACTGTACTAAAATTTGGAAGTCCCCCAAAAAAGTCACCAAGATTCCTAAGAGATAGAACTGTTGCTAGCACGACTCAAAAGACACTAAATTAAGCGACTTTCTAGCTAAGTTAACACCACTGGCTCCCATAACAGGAATGCCAGTCATTAATTGTTCTTCTTCACAGGGACAGCGGTGGCATAGGCAGCGGCACGGAAGCCGACATGCTTGGCTTGTTTCCACTGGACGCGAGTGCATCAACGCCAACCACGAGACTTCAAAGTCCACTGGGCCAGGGTGAGCCCGCATCACAGCCTTCTGCGTCAAGCAGCGTGCCCTCCTGGGACCGATATGCAGGTGAGCGCAACTAACGCTTATTGAGCACTTGCACAAGCAGCAAATGCTGTTGTAATTGAACACACGGCCTGTAAGTGTGTCCTGTCCTTTCGAAGCACAGATTATTATCGTCTGTCGATAAATACATGAAGCTGATGTGATTTGATATCAGTGTTTTGGGAACCAAATAAAAAGCAAGTGGAAGTAACGTGTTAGTCTTTCGTATTGGTTAATTGCATTTTTAATGTAAATGATCCCTAACGCCGTGCAGTAAGCTATGTTATATTGCTTGATAAAACGAGCTTGATGGCCCACTGAAATTATATGCTGTATCTGTCTGCTGAGGCCAAGTATCCTTAAAAAGTTTATTAACAAAAAAAAAAAAAAAAACGAAATTCCTTTCGAAGCACCCGTCCCAACGTCTCATTGAACTTGGTGATGCCTTTATAAAAGTGATTGTGCGTAACAAAACCTTTCACTCGGAAGTGATATAAGAGAGTTTCGGGGTGATTCATCATCAGATCACTGTTCGATGTCTCTTCTTTGCCAGTAGTATACTGAAGTGGGGAAAGGAAGTTCTGTCGGCAAATAAGCATGACGTGTCACCAGGGGTTATTGTTGTACATTAATGACAGCTGCCTGGCACCTGTGTTGTGACTTGAAAAGTGACATAAGGCATCAGGGGTAGGTAAGGGTCATTCATCACGCTGGAGAGCCTCACTTTCTTGTTGCCACGCGGTTTGAAACCATTGTGACCGTCCAGCTCAACCCATCTTTCTATGAGAAGTGCTTCAACCGGCACAATGCTTTCCTCTCGACTCTGTTCGCAGCGTTGAGCGACTTGTTCAACGACAAGGCACCGGCAGAGTCGTCAAGTTCAGAGGCAGGCAAAGGGGCGACCACCAGTAGGGGAGGAACACCGACAAGTGCCTTCACAGGACCTGCGTTACCAAGGCCGCCGTCTAGACGATCAGAGGTTAGCCATTTTTTTTCGTGCACTGTCAGTGCCGAATGAAAGCCGAACGGCGACAAGCCTTCGTGGTAGTGTGGGGAACGCGTCCAGTTACACTCGAACCTCATTACAACGAAGTTGCATCTTACATGAGATTAAGTTCATTTATATTCGAAAATTAGCTTTAAAGATGTATTCTTAACATTAAATTTATTTCAAGACTATTTTCATTTACTTTGTTATACCCGATATTGTGTTATATCCAGATTCGTTATATCGAGGTTTGAGTGCATCACCATTGAAAGGTGTGCACATCCTGTTTGACAGCTCTGCTCATATACGTGTGCCTGTTCATAGTGATAAGAGGACACGCACTATACCATCGCAAAGGCTTGCCACTCTTCAGGTTTCAAATGACGCTGATAGTACGAACTGCATTCATTTCATGTACTTGATTTTTTTCATGCATGCATGACCTTGATTGAAAGGACTGAAAGCAGATTAAAGGGACATCAAAATGAAACAATGAATTGGTTTACTTTGATAATTCGATTCTGGGCACTGTGATGTTGCTGATTTCACCAGCGTAGGTTTAATAGAGATGAAAAATCAGTGTCAATGTTTCATTTTTTAATTTTGCACCGAAATTCCCGTGCATGACACCACAGATTTCGAAGAGTATTTTTCATATTATCGCACGTTGATTCACCTAAGCCTCATTCTTTTGACTGTGTGACCTGCACCCACTTTGTTGCAAAAAGAAGTCCAGCCGAATTTCCAGTGGTCATGCTTCCCCGCCTTGTCCCTTTTAGGCTGAGCAGTTCAAATCAGCTCGTGAGGGTTCGCAACGAGCCATTCTTTTCTTCGTAAGGATAGACAAAACGCAACAATAAGCTAAGCCAAAGGTCTTTCTAATTCGCAAGCAAATCCACGCACTATCCATCATTCCCATGGTGGCTAAACCGTGGCAGTGCCACAGTTCCCTCAAGTAAATATTGTAGGAAACATCATGCCGTGTTTTCATAAACATTTGTGACTGACCATACTTGGCTCCGCCTTTCTTGTGTGATGCGAACAGGCTGTGCGGGGTCGGGCGTCACCGCTGCCCATGAGTCGGACGGAGAGCGTGGGAAGCCTCAGCAGCGACTTCAAGACAACACCTATGCCACTTGGTTCGTCGCGGGGTCCCTCCCCGCTCACCATTGGCCTGAGCGACTCCATACCGCTAGCTGTCGCCTTCCAGGAAGTGGTGCACGCTCGCTTCCGAGGAACTGACGAGACACTCTGCCAGGTACTGATTGGTTTGCTTTGACAGTTCATTGTATGCTATATAGGTGCAGGTACCAATTAAAATTCGGTGCAGATAACAATTTACAGTTCGTGCATACTGAATTTCACCGCTAGAGGTATAGTGAAGCTTAAGTTCACAAAGTGTTTCTTTTTTTATGCTGATTCAGTAACCGCTTTGTAACCCCAGTTGACTTTTAGTTCAATGCACGAGAAGCGGAATTTGTAGTCTTATCATTGGTCCCCCTTTTTAAGGAAAGAATGTTAGTACAGTCCAACTCCGCTATAACGAACGCTGCTTCAACGAAATTTCCGCTACAACGAAAAATCCACGATTCCCCATCAGCAGTTTGTAAGAGTCAATGCATAAATATTGTCGCCACGATGAACACCTTTTCTTCAATATTCCCACTTTAACGAAATTTTATGATGCAATTACAGGCTCAGATACTTATTGCTATGCAGTAAACAAAATCTTTAACATTTTGATACATTTTTAGGGCCTGAAAATGCGTCAACAACGTCTAAAATAGGCGCTGGCACTACCAGAAACCGCCGCTATAGAGCCGCTGTTCAACAAGCATGGGCGCCGCCATTGCTCGATAGGGGTGGCAATGAGTCTGCCCTGCTTTTGCTACTGGCTTATTTCGAGCCGCCGACGATACGAAGCTGAAGCTCAGTTTCTCAGTTCATGGTTTTCTTCACGCAGCTGCTGGGTGCAACCGCGGAACGATTCCTTTTCCGATTCCGATGTTTATCGGTATGTTCGCACTTGGCCAGTGTGGTAACTAATCAGATCGGCTGGTCGTCAGCATTATCAACAAAATCAGCTAGTCGCGAGTGATGGATGATAAGAACGGCATAGAATAATGGAAAACTTGCCGCTCTACGATACCCTGCCTTCATCTCGGCGTTTTCGCATACTTTTGACGGCGGACAGCTGCTGGTGTGAACGTGTTAATGCAACTGTTTGGTTCGTTCACGAAGGCCGTTTAAGGCGTGTTTTAGCATGCTTTTCACAATGGCCTCGCTATACATGGGTGAGAATGACGTTGTGACGCTGCTGGGAAAGAATAGGAAGCAGCAGACATTTTTTGAATTTTGAGAATGTTCCTTCGTTTTGCTAGCTCCGATCAGCTATATTTCTTTTCGATTTCACTTAAATGAAATTTTTTTCGTACTCCGTCAGTTTCCTTGTAGCGCGGTTCAACTGTAAAATCTGAATTCTGCATCAATTTATGCATCATTTCATACACCCAATCACGTGAAACTGAGCAAATTTTCTGTTTGCAGGTGAAGCTTCTGGGTGACATGAAGGTGTCCTTCCCGGCAGGCATTGTGCATGTGCTGACAAACAACCCATCACCAGCAGCACTAACATTCAGGGTCAACACTGCCCGCTTTGATAATGTTCTACCCAACAAGAACCTCGTTACATTGTAAGTTGCGGTTTTTCGGGGAACTCCAGCTGCATTGACATCTGTGAGATAATGCATTTTACTTAATATAGTTGAAGCTGAAATAACTAAATATTCATAGGTTCAAATGAGGCTTTTCAGTTATAATTGAAACATTTTTAAGGGGCTTCTCAGGACAGAGTAATGCTATCTTAGTAGTAGAAAAAAAAACAATAAAAAAAGATGCCAATGAGAGGACAGTTGTTTGCAGCTGAACTTCATTAACATAAATACCGTATAGACCGCTTATACTGTAAGTCGCAGGAGTCACGGATATTCGCACTTTAAGCGGTACCGCACTATAACCAAAACAACATTTTTCAATGGCCGCACTTGTGCAAAACCTGTTGAGCATACAGCTACGCGTCTCTTAGAATCGAAGCATGTAATGCGGGGTGCTTGCAAAGAATTAAATTTCTGAATGTTAAAAAAATTTGACGTCTAAAGACACGCGTTGCCAACGAAATCAATGTAAAAATAGGGGGTGGGGGTGGGGTCTTTTGCCGACTACTCTGCAGACCGCCTTGATTATGCGCATTACACAAAAACTACCTTAAATCACGCCCAAATTCACGTGCTGAAAGACGTCAATCGTTCTATTTCATGGACGGGCACCCGATTTAAAGACTTGCTATCGAATTGTGAACCACCATTTGAGCGCTACAAGTGCCACCCTCGTTTTCATTAATAATATGAATTTCTTCCCATCGACCGCAGTGACCGTGAGGAGTTCTGTTAATTTCATACCAAAGTGTAACTTAGCACACGACCACTGCTGCAATGCAACTAACGTCGATGAGGCCTAGTTTGAGGTTCGAAGTTGTTGTGGTAAATTTGTCCAAGACATGAAGATCTGGCATGAAAAAGATTGTACTCAAGCACTGAACCAAAATCAGCGCGGGTAATATGAAGTTCGCATTTGTAGCCGGAAGATCAACAATGACGAAAACCTGCCAAATATCCGTAATACAGCGCATTGGCAGCAAAAGCGAAAGCTCACGTCATAAAACTGCAAAGGGTTTTCAATTTACGCACGAAGTAGCAAAAGCAATATCTGTAGCAAGCTAGATAATGTCAACGTTTTCCCGAAGGCAAACTGTTAAGCACAGTTGATAAGGACGGCATTGCGCATGTCATGTTGGGCCGCGCGTGGTCGGAGCCACGCTAGCGACACTCGTACGCAGTAGCCGCATCGGCGCCGGTGCTACTGCCCTCCTCCCTTATTTGGTAAGCCCGCGGAGCGTGCTGCGGTCTTTTTTTTTCTTCCGTTTTTCTTCCCTCCGCCCTTGTTCGTTCACTCCATGTGCCCTCCGTCACTCACTCCTCAGCTCGCACCCAGCGCGCCTTTTTTCAGACGCACGCTTGCCACCGCAATTGTCACAAAGATTTTCCAGCAACCGCATTATAATCTTGGGGTACTGCACAATAAGCGATATGCTTTTTCATGGCGTTTTATGGGAGGACGAATGGGAGTTGGAAAAGGCCGCATTGTAACTGGTTCTGCATCATAAGCGGTTGTAAGGGGTCTACACTGTGTAAGAATGAAGGGCAGGCCTCTGAAATGCATGAGCTAGAGTGAGTTGGCCACTTTAATTCATGTCTGGTAAGCCGACGACAGTCGAAGCAAAACTGCGATTCGGCCTTGTTGGAACATTGTCATCTTTGAGTTTTTGCGCAAGCACACAGGTACAATGGTGAGAAACACAAATGTGTGCAAATAGCATTAGTTAAAGTTTGTGTTTGGGCAATGTTGCGCACATTTTTGTTTCTCAAATTTGTCCCTTTGTGTTTGTGCAAAAACTCTAAAATGACAGTCATAGCATGGGCGACTTGAACTTTGTTGGATGTGGTATACTTGTGAAAGTGCTTCTACAAGTTGTTTGGGAATTTGGGGTTCAGGGTATTGCAATTGAAGAGTTCGCGGTATATAGGTGCTTTGATGCACACTTGTTGATATAAGTACATTTTTGAGCCATTGTCGGATCCTGCCAGTTCACTTGCTTTATCTCGGCATTGCGCAGAGATGCAAGTCAGTCGACGAGTGACCGGTGCGTGTACGAGTTCAACATGTCGGTGCTGACGGGCCTTCTGCGGCGGCAGCACGAGCAGACGCCCTCGGCTTCCTACTTTAACATCGACATCCTCAAGTATCATGTACGGGCCGGGCCTGGTGCCCGGTCAGCGCCCCTGCATCTGGTTGCCTTCTGGAAGACGCAGGAGGACAACACTGACCTCAAGGTGAGTTCATGACGGAGTTTGAGTCGGTGTCCATGCATTCATGTTAGTCTGTAGGGCGCAGAAGCTGCAGCAGTGTTTAGGATGGAGGTTAGGAAAAGTACGGAATGAACACCTGCAGTCAGTTGATCGATCAGTACATAGACAAATTAATCAGTAAATTAATCAATCAATCAGTTAATAAATCTATTAATTTGTCATCGAAGTCACAGAAAAAGCTTTTCTTCACAGCATATCAAATCAGAGTCATTGTTTGATTTCCCTGACAGCAGCAGCCATGGAAAGGTAAACTTCTGTATAGACATGGAAATATTTGCAGGCATTTAACCGCAACTATAGAGAACTCCGATAGTGTGACGAAGTTTAGTGTAAATGTCATGATAGCTAGATTGGGTGCAGATTGAATAAAGATGATGATGCATTTTAGTTCTATTCACTTCTTACTTCTGCCATATGACTTGACTTCGGGATCCTGCATTCAGATTTCATTATGCCACTTGCTCGTGTAGTTTTGGGGCGCGCACTGTTTCTTATAGTTGAACCACTTTTATTCTCTACTTGAACCTACCTCTGGTCTGCACTTCACTTCTGGCCTAGCTATAGTAGGCCTCTGCTGGAAAATGTGCGGAATGCGGTCAGATATTATGGTGGACAACATTGGGGGTACAGGTGTTTCCGAGATGAAAAGAGAAGGTAAAACTTTAAACGCAGTTTTTTCAGTTCTGTTTTTTTTTTTTTTTTGGCATTAGGCTCAGCTGGTGGAGCTTATGTTTTGGCAACCACTTCACAGATTTTGATTGTTTTGTAACGCTCCTTGAACTGTGCTTCAGGGGAGGACTGTGATCTTAGTTTTTCATTTTACTCCCTAAAGAATGTTTTGTAGGGCTTCTTGTTTGTAGTGCGATAGTGCTCATTGGAGTGTCGCTGGAGAAAACATCAACTATACGAGTTTTAGCATTGCAAAAAAATTATTTTGAAGATGCAGTCCCCTTCAGCATACATTTGGCCATGTGTACAGTAATTACCAACTATTTCTATCATTTTATAAATCCTCAAGCCCCTCCATGAGGTTCAATGAAGAAATAATTTGTCTTTTGTTAAGTTTTTGTGGTATCACCTCAAAATTTTTATGGAAGCACTGCGAGGTATCCTTAGTGTCTGTGCCAATTTTTATCAATATCCAACCAGAAACAAGAAAGTTCGTTTCCAAAGGCACGTACCCCCTTAAGCGGGATTCACACGAGGGAAAAATCCCCGGGGGAGAGGCGAGAAGGGTGCATCACGTGACAACAACGTCACGGGTTAGTGTGTCCACGCGACCTCGTCGCAGCTCCTCCGGGGAGACGGCGATCGTTTTTCCGACAGGCAGAACGATCTACGTGCAGCGGGGGATGTAGTGGAATTTCGGGTGGGTCTCTGGCCACAGTGTAGCCCTCTCTCCTGCAGTGCCTGCAAAACCTGGCGGCGACGGCTGTTCCAAATTACGCTCCGGACTTGCATGCACCGCGATGGCGAAAATTAATGATGAAGCAACTTTTTTTCTTTTCTCTCGGGGAAGAATATCATCGCTTGTGGGACATTTCTTCCAATGACTACAGTAAAACTACTAAGGAATGGTGCGTGGTAGACGATGGTCAAACAGATGATGGAGCACTACCATCTTCATGAAGTGATATTTTGTTTTGTTTTAAAGTGGTTATTCTCATTAGAATTGTGACATCGCCCGCTTTTGTTGTTACTGCTGCTTCTACTGCTCTGCTTGTTCAGCCTGGTGGAGATGTCTTACTTCATAATGAAATTTTTTTAGCAGGCCTTATTATTCAAGATTAGACGCTTCAAATATAGGCAGCCGTAGAATCCGAGAGCTGCTTTTTATTTTCAGAAACATGACATACTTCACATTTTACTTTATCGGCTGCATTGATACAGCAGAATCTAAGGCTGAGTTCGCATAGTGAAGACAGAAGTGGCCTCCTATTACCTTGTGTTTTGAAATTATAATGAAACGCTTGTACAAATAATTGTCAGATATTTATAGGCTAGATCCCTTACGTTCTCAGTTCTCATGAGAGAAATGCTATGATAGCATAATTCCTTCACTCACAGAAATCCAACCGATATTGAAAGATACTGAAATTCCTATCTACCGACTCAATAGTAGTATTTGACGAGTCAGAGAGACTGTGAGCGATTTCGTAGTAAAAAAAAAAGAAAGAAAAGCCGTTGTCAATGACGCTGCCCGAAATGTCGCCTTGGGCGAGTTCGTTTTTGCAAAAAAGAAAAGTTCGCGGTGGTGAGTCAAACCAACAGCAACGCCGCGTCTGCATTCCGCACACAAAAAAAAAAGACATATAAACAAAAAAAGTTTCTAAAATCAGCAAAGCGGCAGGGGGGAGGGGTGCAAAATTGGCACTTCTCTCAAACCACAGCAGCATTTTCTTCACCCAAGAAACACCAGCGCTTTCCTCCTTCTCCAATTAAAACTTTGAGCCCCCCCCTCCCACTCCAAGAAGAGAGCTTGCCGATATCTATGGCTGGGGGTCAAAAAATTCTTCAGTGCTCCCGCTCTATTATATGGTGGAGGCTCTGGTTACACTGATCTCCACCACAGTTTGCCTCGTCCGTGTGAGTGAGGGACATTTGGGGGGACTTGTCCTCGCCTGTTGACGTCACTAGGCTCAGTCTTTATTCCCCGTGTATTTCTCCCTCGTGAATCCCGCTTTAAGAAAGTGATTGGTAGAGTTTCCCCTCGGGGTTCTCCTGGTTCGCTGTGTTGGTGAGCTGATGTTCTCCCTTCTGTTTCAGATTGACTACGAGTACAATGCCAAGGCCCTGAGCCTGCCGGCGGGCACAGGAGCAACCGGGGTGAGCCAGCCTGCATCAGCGAACCCGGCCCCGTCGGCACCAGGGCTTCCACCGCTGACGGGACTGTGTCTGGGCGTGCCCATGGACGGCGGCGTAACAAGTGTGCAGGTCTGTATGCCAAGCTACAGGAAGACCACAGAGTGAACAGTGAGGGGATCGTCGTTCAGTGTGCCTACATAAATGGTCTATTTATTTATTTATTTATTTATTTATTTATTATTATTTATTTATTTATTTATTTATTTATTTTATTCAGAATACCCCTAAGGGCCCTCTCACAGGAGGGTATTACATAGGGGGGGGGGGGGGGCTATAACACATACAGGTACATGAAATGATTAATAGAACCAGAAAACACGCAAACTAAACACCATACAGCTACTAAATACATTAGAATAAATATAAGGTCAATATTCTTACCGCATAATCTTAAATAATCAGAAGAAATAGTATGAGTCAAACAATAATAAAACTAAAAAAGTATTTTAAAATTGAACTACGCAAAGAAGAAAATAGAGTCACAAGAGTACAATAATACGCAATCTAGCTTACTACAAACACACGCGCCATTAAGCATAAAGGAATGGAATGAAGTCTAACATGAAGTATCTTCATTTTGATAAGTGCAAGAAATGAAACATAAGTATGTGCACTCAAACCTCATTATAACGAAGTTGCATCTTACTGGAAAAAGTTTGTTATATCGAAAAATTCGTTATAGAGTTGTATTTCTAGCACTATATCTATTGCAAGAGTACTCTTTATTTACTTCGTTATACAGTCAAACATGGTTATATCGAACCCACATATATCAAATTTTCGGGTATATCGAACTCGTAAGTTATCCCCTTGAAATTCCTTTGTAAAAGTATAGAAATCGCGCAATCTCTAACTTGCAGATTTTTTTTTTTCTTTTTTTGTTCCCCTTTCTCTCTCTCATGCTTTCTTTGCTTACCCGTCAGCTCGGAGAGCAGGCACGAAGGAGCCGCCGCCCTCCTCCTTTTGCATTTTCTTTTTTTTTTTTGCAGTTTTGCGAGTTTTGATCAACCAACCACAGCTCAGGCCTTTTGCTGTTGCCCTCGCAGGTGTCCATCGCCTCGTGAGCGCTTTGTTGCTTCCGCTGACGCGTTACCTACGTATCACCGCATGTGCAGCACTTATCTTTTGAGTACGTGGTGTGCATAGCCGCTGCGGACTCCTTGAATTGTCGGCTCCTCTTGTAGCTATGGCCAGCGTCGATAAGCGCAAGACCCTTGACTTTGCGACGAAGTTCAAGGCTATTCAGTGTGTTTAGGCAGGCGAGAAATGTTCGACCTTTTACGGACGACTTCGGGATGCCACAGAGCACTGTGAATGCCTTGTTGAAAAACAAGGTAGATATCGCGGCAAAGGCAGCGGAGCAACGAATGTTGGAAGCCTGTCATGTGCGCGCTTCTGCTCACGGGAATGCAAAAAAGGTACTCTGTGCCTGGTTTTTAGAAGTGCGTGCGAAGGACATTTCGGTGGATGGCCCGATGCTGATCGTCAAGGCCAAATGGTTTGCCGCTGCACTCTGTGAAACAATTTGCCGACAAAAGTGGGTGCCTTCAGCGATTTAAGGGGGGACACTGTACTTGAAAGAAAATTTCTGATATTTTCATGCGTTTATAAAGAAAATTCACAGTGTGATCGAGTTTTTGATGCTGATTTGAAAAATGCAATCGCTATTCCTCAAAACCAATTAGTTTTTGAGATATCCTAAAATTAATTATCTAGTGTTTGCCTGTATAATGAGACAGGAAATTCGCATTGCAGAGCTACTATTGGCACATGCCTGTATACTAATGAACATAAGCTACACAATGGTAGGAGTGCTTTTTTTATTTGGTAATTTTAGTAAGGTTTGTTGCACCTTGCACTTCAGTGTTGCAGACATGCCCACTTTATGCTCCAATTTATGGCAAGATTTAAATTTTTGAAGATCTTAATAAAAAATTCACACCTACCATTGTGTAAACTAATTCAGCTACATGTCACAACAATAATGACACTCCTAGCTTCTCTGAAGGCAGAGATATTTTTTAGACAAGTTAGCAACTGTAGCAAAATTTGAATATCGAGAAATCATGCAAAAACACAAGTCCATTTTGGACAGACAGTAGCATGGAAAAGCTGTTTATTTACAATGATTTGCAAATTTAGTTTTCTCAGTAGGCACCAGGCATGTAGTCCTTCTGTTTTGCGTCACCTAAATGGCATTTTTTCAATGCCCGCTGCATGTTTTCCGCGGAGGCACACTTGCGAGCTGATGCGATCGCCTTGGGCTCGTCTGCCTGCTAGGCCGCTTACCAGTTCGGTGACACCTATGTGCGACGAATTTGCCCACGTAATCCGCAATCCGTCCTATAATAAAGCAGTTTTCCGGCTTGTCGAAATTGAGTCGTGATGTCGCAGACCAAACTCGTGCACTCGCTCATCAATTTCAAGGCTCCAAGAGCAGCGAGGTGTTAGTTTTCTTTTCACGTAAGATTGCCACATTTTCGAGTGGAGGCCGCGGCGCAATATGTTCATCGTTGGGGACGCGTCGTTACAAGCACTTTACCTGTTGCCAGTAGCCTTCATTGCGCGGGCAGCGAGCAGGTTTACGGCAAACTGATTGATATTCTGCTGTTTGTCGATGCGCGGCAAACTCCACTCTGGCGACCCGTCACGCAGTTCACGTCAGACGGGGGGGGGGGGAACCCGCGGCATCGGTGCGTTTAGCGATAAGACTGCGCTTCCGTTCCATCGTTGCGAAGATTGCTATCTCTCGTAGCTTCACTTCTACTTTTTTACTTGCCGTCCTGTAACTGTTGAAGCTCCAAAACACTGCCGCTTTCAGCGATGTTATCGACAACCGACGGGCCCGTACGTGAGTTAGGCCTACACCGGTGACTCAGCGACCGCCGTTGAACGTCGCGTGTTTGCTATCCTCTCTGTCCTGAGTGATAGCGGGGCTCTTTCTGAAGTTCACAGCGAACGAACGATCACTACACTCGCTTCACAAATTAGTGCGGCGAGGAACTTCTTTACTGCGGTAGGCAGTCGACAGCACCATGACAAAATGGCACATGTCCATGCGCGTCACGATGAAAAAGCAGACGCCGGAAACGTCATTTGGTCTATTGGGTGCCTAGGTTTTGTCACGTGCCCCAAGCAGCCAATAGAATCGCGCGGTGGTGCTTTTCGATGACACGTTTTTGCTGAAGAACCAATGAGCAAGGCGAGCCACTGGTGGCGGGAATTTGAAGATGAAGAACGGCCCTTCCAAACGAAACCAAGATGACCCCGCTAGCTCGTGTGTAACAGCAACAGTTCGGTGTGGAAAAAACGCAACTTTAGAGTATATTTGTGCTCAGAATAATCTCACAGGGGTGTTATAAATTGATTTTGTGCCGGAAATAATTACGCGAGAAGCTTGAAACTTCTCAAATAAGTGCAAAAATAGTTGCAGATTCCGAAAATGTCAACTTCAACAAGTTGGTTTTTTCGCGATTTTCGGCCTTTTAAGACCCGTGTCCCCCAATAAGTAGCACTACAACATTGTTGGCAAAAGCAATTCTGGTGAAAGCGAAGCTTTCAGCAGCGAGGTCACATTGCAGTGGGTGACAAAAGAGTAGCTGAAAATCTCCGCGAGGTTTTCTCCCGCAAAGATCTTCAATGCCTGACGAGACATGAAGACTTACACAGTGGTCAACTGCTTCCAAAAGGCAGGCTTCGAGATGGCGGAACTTGCGGAAACTGGTGAAGACGACAATGACAAGCACATGGACGATGTGTTTTGCGAGTTGTCGTCCTGCTTTCCGGCAGCAATTCCACACGAAGTGTCCGCAGACGACTTCGTGTAAGCAGACTGCAATGTCCAGGCTGATAGCTCATGTGACGAGGAAAATCGTCCTGACGAGGGGCTCGCTACACGTGCGTACTCCGCCGCTCAAGTAGCGGCAGCGTTCGGCATCATTCGCTGTTGTATCAGCGACATGGAGGAAACTGGGCTGTCGCACCGGGACAGCCTTGATAAGATCGAGGCTAGCATCAACATTTCAAAAATGAAAAAGCAGGTGAAGATTAGCGATTTTTTTCACGCAGATAAATCATTCTGTTGTGGCGTGTGTGCAGAATTAGTTGTCACTCTTGAATGTTCTATTGTAAGTGATGATCTGCTACAGGTAAGCTCTCGGGGCTTTTTGTTTTTTTATATCGAATTTTTTATATATCGAACTGATTTGTGATCCCCTTCGAGTTCGATATATCCAAGTTCGTTATATCGAGGTTTGAGTGTATTACACATTTGACATTTTCAACAAATAGAAAAAGTGCTCTACAGTGTAACTTGTGGCGTGCTGATGATGCGTTTGAAATGGAGCATTCAGAACACATTAAGTGAATTCAGAGCACCATACTCTCTCATAACCATATCTTTGAGCAGGGTCCATTACTAAATTTGATGTAATTTAAATTTCATGGCTATTGCACGGCTCAGCATGGCTCAGCATCTAGCTTGGGCAAGCTTTTTTTGCGACTTCAACCGTGAGAGGGCTGTACAGCATTCCAAATTGTGTTGAGGCATAGTTGAAACATTCTTGACTAATGCACCATTAGTTCCAAACAGTGCGAAACAGTTGTTTATGTTTCATTAAATTTTCTACCAATGCTGTGTGCAAAACATTAATTTGGAATTTCAGATAATTTCAATTTTTCCTCGAGTATCTGAGAAACTCGTGCACAGTTTATTGGCAACTGTCTCTAAATTCTTTATCTTTTTGAGTTTCAACATAATGAGAATTATAGCCTCCATGTTGAGAGTTTCAAAATTTTTCAGTAAAAAAAGGCAGCTTGGTTTAGTAAGTGCTTGTCTGTTGTTTCGCATCAGATCACTCGACATTCAGATAATTTTGTTGTTTTGGTCCAATGAAATACAAATTGTACATGGTTTTACAGTACCTCAAGCCAATGTGGGTGATAGATGCTCGGTTTTCAACTATGGCCGATTGTCATTGCAGAAGTGTGTTCAAACTTCCCACTTAAGGAGCACAAGGGCTTGGTAATCATGTGGGATTTCTGACCTCAGTTCTGAAGGGAACATTGTGATCTCAAAATAGTTATTAATTCGGTTAACCCGTGAACTAGGCCAAAGCAGTATAATTCAAACTTCACAAAGAATTGACCAGCTAATGCTGGCTGAAGGGATTCACAAGTTATAGTGTTGCCGCAGCTGCGTGTTGTATTTGGTCCGAGGATCTTTTTCTAGTGAGAGTAGTGTGACGAAAGTCCACAAGAAACAATATCTGTGTGAAGGTCAATATTAACTTAAACTGACATTCTACTGCCGTGGACGAGGTTTCAGGTTTGATTTCCAGCTGCAATTGCCGCATTCTGATGGAGGCTGAATTTAAAAGCACCCATGTACCACACTTTGCATACACACTGAAGAATTATAGATTTTAAAAATTTATCCAGACCTCTTAAAACCTCTCCCACAGTGTCTCCATAGCTTCTGTGTTCATTTCATATGACAATCAATAAATCGATCCATTCCTCAGTCAGTGGGTGAATCGAGCGAATTGACCATTAAAGAAAACATCAATTTCACAATCCACCAAGCAGCTGTCCAATCACATGATCAGCCAACCAATTAGCTGGTTTGTCAATCGAAGTTGGACTGATCAGTCAGTCAGTTTATGTGCTGATGGCTCATGTGGTCCATTGAGCAACTCACTGAATCTACCAACAGATTCAACCTACCAATTCGAGTCAACCTACCAACTGATCAGTCAGTAAACCAGTCAGCCAATCAGCTGCTTGTAGGAGGAGTAACGAGGTGCTTTTGGCGATTCACAGGCCAAGCCTCCGTGCATTTGGAATGGAGAGACCCAGCGAGCCCTGTGGAGGCTTAGCGATCCACTGGGTGGGACGGCGGGCGGTCAGCGGGGCGGGTCCTTACTGGCTCGCTTTGTCCTGACGCGGGGTCCCTCGACACCTCGGCCGCTGGAGGCGCGCTTCCTCTGCGAGGGAGCTACTCTGTCCGGTGCCAGCTTTGAGCTGATTGGCCAGGGCTATCGCGTGTCTCTAGTCAAGAGGCAAATATTGTCGGGTGAGTGGACGCAGAACTGCTTCTTCTACGTTCTGTGCGTGCATATACAGGGTGCTTTTTTTTAGGCACTGGAGATATTTTACAGAATGTCGTGACAGTTGGACACTTGTCTTCACACAAAAACTTAACATTTAGGCGGAAGTACTCTGCTGCACATGAAGTTGCCTTGAAATGACTAATTATCACTCATTAATTAACACTTTAGTTATTAGCTGATATCATTTGAAGTTGAAAATTAAGTGGCCAATTAGAACTTATTAACATTTTAATTATTAGTTGCGAGCAGTTGAAATGGAAGAGTTGCAGGATGTGACAATTTTCGGCATACCGATTTTATTACTGAACCAAAGAGCATTCGTAATTTTATGTTGTGACGAGCCACGGGACTTCCGTGACCTATCCTGTTGAGCAACCTGCAAATCTTTATTGCTGTATTGTATTTAGAATTAATGTGTAAATAGCAGCCTCAAACTTTGCTCGCTGTCAGAATTAACACAAGCACTTAATTCCATTTCCTGTGGGAACTGTTTCATACTTGCCTGTCTCACATGCGCAGGCAAATACCTATGCGAGCCGTGACATTTGCCCGCGACGGCGATGACGGGCCGTCCTCTGCCACCTGTCCCCGCCTCCCCGCCGTCAAGCCCTGACGAACAAGACAGCAGCGCTCTGCAACCAACCACGGTGGAGGTGGCGGCGACGCCCATGCTGGTCGCTGGTTCGACCGACGAGCTTGTCGCCATACTGCCTCTGCCTTCTTTCGATCCCCCTCCTCCTCCCCCACCTCCACCTCTCCCACTTCTCCGCCGAAGACCTTCTTCCTGCGATGTCCTGCAGCCTCCCATCCCTCAAACCCGAGTCCCCGCCCCTGAAACTCCTCCTCCTCCCGTCTCTCAAACACGATGTCCCGCCCCCGATGCCTCATCCCCGCCCCAGCAGCAGCAACAGCACCAGGCCTCGCCTCCCCCCATATTCGCCCCGGCTCACATCTCTGCCCTCACCGTCACCGTCGTCGCAGCCAGTGTTTTCTGTCTCGCCTTGCAAATTGTGGCACTCTGGCGACGTAGCAGTTAGTAGGTCCCGACGAAGTAGTCAACTTGCACAAAGCCGCCACAAGAGGGAGGGATGGATAACGGCGAAATTCTTGCCCGTTCTCGACGGTTCTTCACACACGTACTGAGATGAAAGGAGTTTGATGGAAGCATACGTGCCCGCTCGTAGACAAAGTCGAAGTGAACGCTCTAGCGTCTCTTCGCTCGTAAAAACACCGGCATCGCGCCCATCCTATTCAATGCCACGTCGACTACCTCTGGAAGGTGCCCGTGGTAAACTATGGTTGTGGTAGATGCTTGTTAGATATTGACCTTTATCTTCGACACAGCGCAAGCCAGAACTTGTTTTTTCGCTGAGTGGTGGCAGCGGTGGTAGCGGTAGCAGCAACAGCGTGGATGCGACCGCTTTCTCTGGCAAGCCACATGAAAAAGTAATTTTCTCCTTTTTCCCCCCATTTTTTTTCTTGCTTTCTTGCCGCTAATGGTGTAATATAGGTAGTACTGCCCAACGGTCGCACTTACGCTGCTGCATTTCTCGCCATGTATTGTGTACATAGAGAGGATATTTTTTAATGACACTCGATGCTTCTTTTTTTTTTTTGGTTCTTCCTTAAGACTCCCGTGTGCTTTTGCCCATGTTCTGCCTGTCGTCTGCCAGTTGCCATTGCAGATGATGTGCGTTAGCAGACTAATTAATGACCGCAACGTTGCCACTGCAGTCACCTCGTCTGTGTCTTTATCCCGCGTGAACTTGTAAATATTGCAGATAAAAAAGAAATCTAACAAACACCGCCTCGAGAACAGCCTGAGCTTGCTGCGTGCTCATCATGACCTTCCCCCTTTTAATTAAAAAAATATTGCGTCGCTTCGTCGGCAATTATTTCGTTTTCTCTAGCCTTTATCTTTTATTTTTTGGAATGAATGCGTTGTTTAAATGTACCATTTGTTGTTGCTTGACATTTGTCTAACCATAAGTATATACATAAATGTATACATTATATATATATATATATATATTATATATATACACACCATGTTGTTGATTTGATGGAATGCTTTGCTTTACATGAGCTACAAAAAAGTAAAATCTCCGGAAAACAGCTTGTGGGGGATGCAATAAAATTGCTGCCTTGCAGAGCAACTGCTGCATTGTGCATTTTTTTTTCAGGGCTTCGGGGAATGTTGTCCGTGGAACCTTTGAGTGTAAAACGAGCACTTAGAGGGGGAAAAAAAAAAGACACTTGGTGAGCTACAAGATGTGCTAAAAGATAATCCCGATGGCAACGGAATCTTGAAATTCCTGCACTAATAAGGCCTACACAGTTTTTTTGCAGTAGTGAGAAATCGCATTTTGTTCTGAGCAAACTAGGGATTTAACATACCCGAGTCTTGGGGAATATTGTTGAGCTTATGTGGCCAAAATGTGAAAAAGTGCTTTCAAATCGGCGACATCGCATAGAAAATTAGGGCGAGAAATTTAAAAGTGATGCTCTTCACATTGATTCATTCATTGATTTATGAACCAGTGATGACAAATTTAATGACTATAGAGTCTTCAGTAGAACTGTGCGAATAGCGAAGTTTTGGGTGCAAAGCAAATTTGAATATTAAAGTGTGAGTGTGAATCAAATCTGATATTTTTCGAATATTGCTAAAATATTTGTCAAATAATTTGAAAAGAAATTGCACAAAAAAAAGTTGCAGAGAATCCCTAACCATATTTTTACGACCTAGCAACAGTGTTTCTTTGGGCTAAGTTGATGAAGTACAGGTGGGGTGGCGTCTCATAGCTGTCTTACCAAGAATGAGCGAATGCAGAAGCCAAATTTTTCTTACGTGCATGATTTGGTGCTATCAAAATGCGTCCGACAACATGTTACACGTGTGAGGCAAACATGCTGTATTTTCTCAGCCTCTCTTCTTTCAAGTTCTGTAAAAGCCTAACTGTTGTGGCAGACGAGGGCATGTTCCTTTCAAATCCGAAATCCCAAATCTGCCTCATAGATGTCCATATATAGGAACCTCTAAAATTTTGCAAGCTAAAAGTCTCTGGTCTCGTTTTCCTACTAAATTTTAAGGTCCAATTGATCTTCTACCTCCGCCACATCTATCATATACATGTCGGAATTGTTGTCTCAAGTTTATAAATCTGCAAACGTAGTAGAGCTTGAAAGACTGCTTTGTCACAAGAGTGAGGAAAAAAAAAATCTGTGAAGGGTATGTACCACTAGCCTTCAGAGAACGAGTCTTCTGTAGAGGAGAGGTAGGGATATTTCTAGATTGCACTTAATGCACGGAATCTTACTTAATCGCCTTCGTCAAATCTTCAAGTGGATCGAGCATACAAAGAAAGCTGGTGATACAATGCAGCTGTCACAATGGCGTGCTTGTTATATTGTGTGATTGATATGTGCGGTTTAAAGTCCCAAAACCACCATATGATTATGAGAGACACCATAGTGGAGGACTCCGGAAATTTAGACCCCTTTAACGTGCTCCAAAACCTGAGCACACGGGCCTACAACATTTCCGCCTCCACCGAAAATGGAGCCGCCGCAGCCAAGATTTGATCCCGCGACCTGCGGGTCAGCTGCCGAGTACCTTAGCCACTAGACCACCGCAGCAGGTTATATCGTGTGTATAACTTGATCTTTTGAAAAGAACTTTCAGCAACGTGTTGCAATCTTTTCGGAATTTGGGGTGTCTGGTTATTTTACACAAGGTGCTGATAGTCTTTTTGACAGCTGGGAATGTTGGTCTGTTTAGATTTACGAGGGAAATTCAGTGGCACAAGAAACATTATTTATGGCTCTGTTAATGCTTCATTAGATGAGATGCTGATCCTCATGCTCTTGGAGAACAGGTATATACTGTATCTTGAAGTGCACATGTTCCCAATGCACATGTGCACTCTTTCTGTCTACATGTTTCTATTATGACCAAGAACATCTAAAGATATGTGCTGGTGTGAGCTATTGTGGCTTTATTTGCACGTCAGAGAAACCATTTAAGCATCCTGAGCCTAACTGTTGAAAAGGTAACATCAACAAGGTTGAGGAGGGAAGCACGCATAATTCTACTGTTATATACATTTCACAATTATGGTTGGTGATCGATGTGGAAACAAGGAAACTGCACAGCTGTCATGATATCGATGCTACTTTTATTCAGCAAATACAGCGCATACCTTGTTAAAAATAATGGTGTTGATAGGGCAAAGGCAACGCAACAAGCACAACAGGGAGATGGGAAAAAATTTGATTGCGGCCTTTTCATCGGGCGGTGGGACAGACAGCTGAACAAGCAGTGGCGACGATTCAGCGGTGGTTAGTGGAGCCGGATACCATCGTTCATCGTGGAAAGCGCAGAGCGGCGATGTCTACCAGATGCCGGATGACCGCCCTCCCGGTGGGTTGTGCACGCGGATGGCAGCTCTGGAGCCTTTGTCATCATCAATCTGGGCACCTGCATTACAGAAGAGATCAACATACTGAAGGGTGCACATATGGGTTAGTTGGTTCATCATTTTGTGATGCAGGAGACAGTACAATAAGACCAGAACTGTCATATAGTGCTGTTTTCTACATATAAAGATGAACATACAGTTAACAGAGAACTCTACTGCAGGAATGAAAAGTTAATCATCATAGCCTCGTCATTTTAAGCAGAAAATTACCCCCCGCGGGCTTGTCCTGCCGAAGTGAGCTAGCTGCACGGCTAGGAGAAGTGTGTGGGGATGTGTGCAAGTTGGGGAGGTGGGGGGGGGGGGGGTCAAAAATTCTTTTCTCGAAAGTTTTTTTTTTCAATTTGGCTTGTATATATATAAATGCACGCGCAAACGTAAAAAGTAGCAGAACCTCCTCCCCGTAAAAAATTTCTGGCTACGCCCCTGGCGCAAGTAGTACGGGGTTGACAAACTGGCAAAAGGATAACATGGTCACACGCAACTGGTAAGAAACAATCTCTCCATAGGTTCAGTTGCTCATCGCCCAATTATGCACGTTACACACGGGTGATTTTGCATTCCAACATCCATCTGAATGCTGTCACTGCAGCAGGGATCGAACACGAGACCTCGGGCCTCAGCAGCACCACTCGGCACAAGAGCAGATAGCATTGTTTAAGAAATAAAGTGGCTGTACATCAACACGTCCAGCGTAAACAACTTGCACACCATTCAATCGAACGCACCATTTTGCAGAAAAACAAAATCAAAACTAGAGTGTACTATGCTCGAAACGGCCGTAGCACCAATGCATTAAAAGTGAAGCCAAACAGGGTCAATCCGCTTGTGGTGCTGCGATTGGTAGTCTGCAGTGTGTCGGCATTTCAAGAGCTGGACGCGGTTCTGTCGAAGTGGTCGAGAGGTGAAATGCTCGCTTCCCCCTCAAAAAACCCAGGTTCGAATCACAGCTGTGGATTGTAAATTTTTAAAATTTTTAATATTACTTGAACATGTTATTTATTTGCCTTTTTTTCCCAAGTCCAACTTCATTTGCTACAAGTTATTACAAAAGGTCACGCAAAATATAAAGAAGAAAAAAATTGACAGCGAGCATACTGGGGCGATTGGAGAGCCGTCGGCCAAGTCCCAGTACGCTCACTAAATTTCTTCTTTTTTACTTCATATTTCGTGTGAATTTTTGTAACAACTAGTCGCAAATGAAGTTAGATTTAGAAAAAAAAAAGCAAACCAATACCGTGTACAAATAAAACTAAAAATAAAAAAGCTTACAATTCACAGTGGCCATTCGAACCTGGGTCGTTCGAGTGGGAAACGAGCATTCTACCTCTCGACCACTTCGACAGTGCCACGCACAGCTCTTAAAACGCTGATACACGGCAGACTACCAATCGCAGCGCCACAAGCGGATCAACCCTATTTGGGCTTCACTTTTCGGAACTCTACCAAAACAATGTGCTCCATGACGTTTTTAGGCAGTGACTGTCGCGTTTTTACGAGCTACAATATTTTTACCCGAATTTACCAAACACAGCCAACGCTGAAAACATGTGTATGTTTTGCATGCTGTTCATTTTACTCGTTTTAAAAAGCAGCAAGGAAGAAAATAGATGTTCGAAACGTAGCGCCAAGGTGGAGCTCTTGTAGGCAGTTAGTCCTAGCAGGGCTAGGTTGTCCGAAGTTCCCGCTTTTTTTTTTTTCGTTGCCGCGCAGTTAGATTTACTAGTTCCGTTTGCCCACCTGTGGAGTGCTCACGTGTACGGTACGTAAAGCCCTTCGCTCGCTACTTACTACTTGCCAATGGGTCCTGCTGCCATTTTTTCAGCGTGGTTAGAAAACGCTGCCGATCGGTGGTCGAGGCTTTCACGAACACGCGAGCCAAACATGATAGCGCAGCACATGGCCTGAAATTCACAATCTTCAAAGTCAGCTAGCAGCCGTTCTCTCTTCTTTCTACAGATGACGCCGTATAACCAAGTAGTTCGCGGGCGTTGGCCGGTTTGAGCATCGTGAGGCGCATAGTTACCGAGGACGCTGCGGGAGGCTGCCACATGCCGGCGCGCGCTTTTGTGATTACGCTTAAAGTAATCTACGTTTTCAAAGAAGAAAAAGAAAGGGTGCTCAAGGGGTTGCTCCAAGACCATCTCAGTAGCAGACAGAGATAAGTTCAGTTATAGCCACAGATGCTTCCGTTAATGCCGAGAAAGCAGTGAGCATCTACTCAGCTGCATTAGATTGGTCTTATTCACTGGGACTGACCGAATTTACGCCGATATTCCAGGCAGAATTAATGGCAGTGACTCTGGCCATACGCAAGCTCCCAACATATATCTCCTCGGTTGTTATAGTGACCGATTCTTTGTCCGTTTGCACTGCTCTGACAACACCAGAGACATCAACTTGTTTATTAGAATTTCATATGTATATACCCAATCACGTTCGTGTTATCCGATTGGTTTGGGTGCCAGGTCACTCTTGACTAATACTAATTGAAGCGGCGGACACACTGGCGGTAGAATCAAATTCAGGGGCCCGTCCTGAATATTCTAAGACCCTGCTGCTTATATGCAATCGCATGATTTCGAAATTTCTGTATACGGCAGGAACACTCAAGCTCTTCAGTTCTAAATGGTGCAGATTTTCAGCACCTTATTCAGTGCAACATGGTGCAACATGATGTGCAACAAGACAATTCGATGTGACATTCAATAAATTGCGATGGAGGAATCCACCTTTAAACTTTTATTTATACAGACCTGGTTTTGTTTCTTCCCCACATTATCACTATTGTACACAAACAGAAACTATAGAGCACTTTTTCACAGAATGCCACAGGTATAAAAATTTATGGCAAAAATTCCTAGCACCAGCTTTCCGAAAACACGAGCTTGAGCTGTCTGAAATGGTAATGCTCTCTCTTGGGGCTTTGGAACTAGGTCATTGCAACAAGGACATATATGGAGCGATATATAGCTATATAAAAGAATCAAAACGGCTACTATGCTAAACTCATTACTTATTTTTGCCAGTAGTCTATTTCATATATTATTTACTCTACTTTTTATTTTTCATTTGTTTTATTTTTAATCAATTTATAATAGCCTGTTAGCACAACTAAGCTTTTCGTTTATATAAAAAAAATTATTTACGCATACCCTCCTTTTTTTTCCCGACATCTCACTGCCGCGCGATTTATGGCCAATCCCCTGTGGTGGGTTGAGCCATTCCTCTTGGGTCCAACCAACCATGATGCATGTGTGATGCAACCTCTTTTTTTGCCTATGCCATCCCTCCCCGCTTAGCTTTGAGCGCACTAATCAGGATAATAGAAATCAATTGCAGCATGCGACAAATCTCTGCTGCTCATATTTAACGGACACAAAAAGTTTTGTGGCGATTGATTCGTCGCGTGAATAAACACCATTAATGAAGCCATTTATTGGTTACTTAGAAAAGTGTTCCAGGGCCCTTTCACTACACCCGCAGTGCAGTTTAAATAAGTACTCTTCTTAGAAAGCCGCAACAGACGTATGACCTCCGGACAGACGTGCAGACATGACAAAATTTTATGTTTCAGGCACAGTTGTTGATGTGCTCTGTTAGACTGATATACTTAATATGTGCAAGGTTACCTAATGTCGTTTCACCTGCGTGCCAGGGGCGGCGCTGGCGGGGTGGGGGGCACGCATGGGCTGGAACTCCTCCCAAAAATAAGCATAGACAAAACACGATGCATAAGTTCTGTGCCTCTCTGCCCCCTTGAAGGAACACAATTGTCATTGGTGCCCCAACAACAAAAAAAAATCCTGGTGCCGCCCCTGCTGCGTGCTGTCACACGACGAAAACAAATGTAATTTTGAAATTATGACCATGACCTTAGCCCTCCTGAGTCATGCATTTTGGGAGAAATAAAAATATATTAAAACTTGCATGTGACATGCTTGTATCCACAGAAATAATTTTTATGGATAAAAAGGTGCTCCTAGAATATAAAATATAAACACGGCCATTTAACACAACTTGCTCCAGCGGCGCAATACATTTAAGAACCAACATGGTCGACGATATGACTGGCGTGAGTACAGTGAACTGAAGCAGGGCGCATATGACCAGCTGCAGAAATGAGACGGCGGCGGCGATTTCGTGTCATCAGCGCTTTGGTCACCACAACACGTGCATTGGATAGTCAACATTCGCGATACAGCCAATGAGGACATGAGAGAAAAAATGAAACACGTCCGGCGTCCAGCTGCTGTAGCTGAAAGTAGCTTTTCTTTTTCTAGAAACTTTCACCATGCTTTTATGTCATCAAACAAGCAATAAATTGATCTAATAAAGAATAAAATATTCACAAATGATAAAAGTTACGTGTACACAAGTTAACAGACATCTCCCCAAAATGTCGCTGCAGTCGAGACTACCCATTCGGCCTGAAACCGAATGCCAATGTATTTCGGAAACCCATATGATAGACAATGTTGTTTTTATAAAATGGCATTAGTTTTCCTGTGTGACAGCAAACAAATGGCATTACGAACAAATGGAATTCGCTGTAAATGAGATTATATTTGCCATGTGACAGGGATATTAGAGTCCCAAACTTAAGCTATATGAAGCGAAATGGTCAGTTATATAAAACTAGCTATGTTGTTACACATCAGAGGCTTTTTGAATGCGGTATAAAAAGCTTTGGGTTAGCGTTTGTTGCCACTTCGCGTGTGTCACATGCTATCCTCTTGGGTACCTACGTTAAGTTACGGAAAAAGTATATCGTACCCAGGAAATGGTAACCTTGCGTACGTTACTTTAAAGCTGCCTATTGATGGCAGCATTCTGATAACTATCTACTCGGCGATAAGAAGCTTGGTTTGCATTGACAGCACATGCAACAATATTTAATAGCACAGCTTGAGCCATTGCAGCATTTTTTTGGGGGTGTAGCTCTTTATGGCGTGGCTTGTGCGTCCCCCGTTGTCGTGGTGTTTGCATAACTTGTCGCACATACCCGACCTCAAGCACATATCTGCATGTCCACATGTTACGAAAAACATAGCGTGGCATCATTATCGCGCTCTCGGTGTTAACAAAGTGCTGACAGCAGAAATGTGGTACATATTCTCGTTTAGTCCTCTGGATGGCAATACTTGTATATGATGAATATATGATAAAAAGAATCGAGATGGTGGTACTTGAAGTGTTCACTAAATGGACGCGGATGGATTGACGGACGCTTCACCCACTCATCATCATTTGTTCCGTGAATATGCTGGGACTTTTTTTTATTAAATTGCAGCTGAGTGATTTCTGCTACCTTCATGTAATTGCACATTCCTCTTCTTTTTTTTTTTACATTCTAAGTTGCTCATGTTATAGATCAGTCTTGTGTGACACTGGCAATACGGAAGCTTGGAATTTGAGGATAGCAGGCTGAAAGGCATCATTCACACTGAGCATTTTGGTTTCCGTTGCGTCACCGAACTTAACGTCGATTTTTTTCGTAATTTTAGCCTTCTAAGACCTGTGTCCCCTCTTAAGCAATGGTAGCAACCGATCATAAGTCTTCAGGGATAATTCGGTGCGTGACGACACAGGCTTGGGGATGCATTCCTTGAGGCTAGTGTGGCTTATTATGAAACTCGAGGCACACAAGACGTGTGGGAAGCATTTCCTCACATAAACGAAATCTGCCTGGTTGCTTGTAAAATTTTCGAAAGTTACTACCTGATTACTAAACTCTTACAAGCCTCCTAGTACAGTACAATCACGGCAGCATGCTTAGTGCCACTTATTGTCGTTAGGCACCCCCCCCCCCCCCTCCTGCTCCCGTTATTCTTCTTTCTTCGTGCCATAAAACAATGAACACTAAGAAAAAAGAATAAGACAATTCTTTTAAGCCCAATATCTTGGCCCCACTCTCTTCTGCGCTCTCAAAACGTCTACCCCAAAAAATTTATTTGGGAAAAGCCTGCCTGTAATGAATTTACCGCGAAAAAAAAAATGTTCATGGAATTTGTAATCAGTGCCGCGTGGCGATTGTAAAAATGGCAACCTGCTCACCGGAAAGGCTAAAGGTGGAGTCCTGGAGGTTGCGGCAGCCACCGCGCGTCAGAGGCCGACTGTGGAACTCTCGGGGCGTGGCTGGGTACAAGGGCTCCTTGTAGTACGGCGCAGGTGGTGGGGTCGACCGTGTCGTGGGGGCAGCGTTGGCGGGCGACACTGGTGGCTCTTCAACGGTTTCTGGCTCTGGTGGCGGGGCTGATCGATCGATCTTGCGCGGAATGGAAGCCTGCAAGCAATGCCAGTGTCAGTGGTGGGAAAGAAAAATAAAAAAATTCACCTTAGACAGGGAAAGATCTTGTGTTTACTCTTGTTGGGCATGACGGGTCTAGAAACCTTTTTATATTATGTCACAAGGCAAAAGACAAAATGTTGACTCATTTCTTTTTCATTTTTTTCAATATAACATGCTACTATAATCTCACAGGTCATTCTGCCAAAAAGCTTTTAGTTGAAGGTTTGGTCTTCTTTCTCGATTGATTGATATGTGGCGTTTAACGTCCCAAAACAGCCATATGATTATGAGAGACGCCGTAGTGGAGGGCTCCGGAAATTTCGACCACCTGGGGTTCTTTAACGTGCGCCCAAATCTAAGCACACGGACCTACAACATTTCCGCCTCCATCGGAAATGCAGCCGCCGCAGCCAGGATTCGATCCCGCGACCTGCGGGTCAGGTCTTCTTTCTCTGTTCTTGTTGTGTTGCGCTGCCTCGTGTGATGAAGCTCAACGGACTAGCCTGACAATGTGTCCTTGTAAATTTTATCTCGCCTTCATCTTGTTGTAGCGCTGTTTCATTAATTAGACTCTGCAATATGTTTACGAGGTCAGAAGGTCGCCACTTACCTCCCTCTGACGAACTGCTGAGTACACATAGCTGCAGTTGGGCGCCATAGGAATGAACTTGCCAACGCCCTTGGAGGCATGCACCTCTCCGTTTTCGACGACGACCCGTCCCTGGCATATGACATAGACCGGAGCACCCCGGCAACGGAATCCCTCGAAAATGTTGAAGTCGCTCGCAGATTGATGCATCTGGGCCGAGAAGACGCGCTCCTTCTCGGGGTCCCAGATCACAACGTCTGCATCAGAGCCAGCCTGGATTCTGCCCTGCGAGGTGGGGTAGCCAAAAAGATGACATTATGGCAAGCCGTCAGCGTCTCGGAGAAGACGAAGAAGTTGTGCCGCAACTGCTCCGCGTGTTCGAGCCAGCACAAGAGCAGAAGATGCCAGCAAGAACAACAGCGTCTGGATGTCCATGCCAGAGCAGCGATAAATAAAATATGTAGGAAACCAGACGTCGCACGTCTTCCTACAACATATTCTAGGAAGACCAGTTTGCTAATCTCTAAAGCAAGCTGAAACAGTGAAACTAATAATAATAATTCTTGGGATCTTATGTCCTGGAAACAATTATGAGGGAAGCGTTAGTGGAGGGCTCCGGAAATTTTGTTCACCTGCAGATCTTTAATGCGCAACTAAATCTGGTCCTCTAGCATTTTTGCTTTTAATGAAACTACGACCGTCACAGCTGAGATTCGATCCCACAACCTTCAGATCATCAGTTGAGCAACCTAACTACTGGACCACCATGGCGGGCGAAAAAGCAGTGAAACTCAGTGACAAGAAAGTAAAGGTGCACTTGTAATCTGCAAATGCTTCAATTATATCCTGATATATAAGTACATAGTCCCACTGTTTAAGTTTACATGTGGTTTTGGTACATTAAACCCCAAAAGGAGAGAGTGAAGGAACACACAGCAACAAGGTCTAGAAATGAAGTTGACATTGCGGTCCGAGATTTCAATGGAATGTAATACAATTCTTTTTCCATATTTTTGTTACCTGAAGTCAAACCTTGCATCACGATCTTATACCGAAGTTATTGAAATTTAAGTTGTCTAAGAAGTGCAGTGTTACACACAATTCTTCTATTTCGTTTTATTTTTTTCCTTACCGGACACAATGGAAAGTCACCCCTTACATTGCAAAAGTGGTCGCGTTACAATCGAGTAAATATGGCATTTGGCCAAGTGCATTATTTACAGACTAGAGCACTAGAAGATTGTAAAATCCAGTGACACGACAACGCACGGACTCTAAGGCCTTTGGCCCGACTGCAGAAGCAAAATAAAGATAAATGATGCATGCTCGAGGCGCAAGCCTGGCAAGACAAATGAGTGCTCTTCTAATAAGAAATGTTAGTCCATTTATTATTTAAATGAAAATATGAAGGCCTTTGGGTTTAGGAATTTGCCACCCATGCTGAAAAAAATTTTTCCTTAGTGCGAGTGGTGCACGAAGTTGTATGCAACCTTTACTTTGAAATAGTTTGTGTGCGTGTTTTATTTATGATGTCAATGGCGGTATTTAGATGGAAGCAGATTTCAAAATTGTTTATGTACTTGGATTGGGTGAACATGCACAAACTTGAGGCAGTTAAAATGGATCTTGATACCTTTACTATGCCAAGCGCTATAGGCCACAAGGGCAGCTTTGGCTCCGCCTACTTAAATTATTCTGCAGTGAGGGTCGTGCTAAAATTGTATCTTCTTACTCTGTGAATTCAAAGGGCATTTACCCACAAGCAAAATGGCTAAATCACTACCTCCATACAGTCGTGCACATTTTTCAACACCGTGTTTTACTTGCCTTTCGTGGATAGATGTTCAAGATCTTAGCTGCATTGGCACTAGTTACAGCCACGAATTTGCAGGGATCCAGCTTCCCAGTGTTCTGAAATGAGCATTGGAATTATTTTAAAACTAATCGATGGCAGACTCGAAATATTTCCTGAAAGTTTACAGAGCTGCTTTCTAAATGCATTAGCGGTACACTTTCTCACAACTCGCTTGGAACCGATCAAAAGTTCATTATCATGTCACTCAAGTAAACATACTAGCTGATCCTTAGGTTTATAGCCCCACAGGCTTTCACTTCTAGTTTTGTGAATAACTGTTTTGCAGTGTTATTTTAAAAAAAAAGTAAAGATAAGATATTGTGGAAAAGTAAATACTAGTTCTCTGAAAAGTAAAACTTACTCCTTGACAACGCTTGCCACCGGCAGTCATGTTACGACTTGAGTGCTTTTGTGGCACGGTAAAGTACGGCTGCCAATTTTAACTGCTGTTGCTGCAGTTATGCTGAGTTTGTAATCGAAGCAAACTAAGAACGAAAATTAAGCAGTATCTCAAACGCTCTGTAGACAAGATTACTCTTTCAACGGTCTTGGAAAGGAAGTTTCCTATTCCTCCTTGGCAAAATAACACAAAAGAACTCTGAGGGTTCCATGAACGCACAAGCGATAGGAGGGGTGGGAGGTGACAATCTACAAAAGTAAACAGAAAGTCTTACCACGCCATTCTCCCAGACAACACCCATTCGTTCTTCAACACCATTGACTCCATTCGGAATGCGGGTGAAGTCATCCTGACCAATCGCTTTCTGGGTAGTCGTGAACGTGCAGTGGTCGGAACCGGTCGTCTGCAGCTCTCCGCTAAGACGCAAAGAAGGATGAATAAAAGGTGGCCTTACTGTAGTGATTGACACACAATTCATAGCTTTCTGCTATTGTAATGCGACATTCCTCTTCTTTGCTGTAGTTTAAAGTGAAAATTTATGTACCAGAATTTATGTACTCAAACCTTATTATAACAAACTTGCATCTTACATGAAAATAAGTTCATTATATCCGAAAATTTGTTATAAAGGTTTATTTTTAACATTATATCTATTGCAACACTATTTTTATGTATTTCGTTATAACCAATATTTCGTTATATCCTGTTTCATTATAACGAGGTTTGAGTGTACACTGTTCAGTTGAAACTTGATCGAACGAAGCCTTGTTGTACAAGTTTTCCTATAAAATGAAGAAATTTCGTTTTCCCAGCAAGTATTCACAGGGCTCGATGTTGTCATCAACCTGAATTAATGAAACCTTGGCCATCAAACCCAATTTAATGATCTTTTGTAAAGTAGATAAGTAGTGATTTTGCTGATCCCTAATCTACTGTTAAATACAATAATAATTGAAGTCCCCTACGCTTGCCTTGGCCTAATTGGCAGTTGTATTAATTCGGAGATTTAATGAAATAATTCAAGCATTGTTGTTACTTTGTTGGATCAAGTTTCAACTGTAACATTATTTGGTGTTAGTATTCGATAGTATGCAGTAGAGGTGTCGGGTACTGGGGAAAAATTCGCGTCGCTTATACGCATAGGCGCAATGAAAGGGAAGTGGTACCTAGCAAGCAGGTCCATGAGGTATCCTCGAGTGGACGGGTCAGGCCGCAGGGGGGGCGACAGGACGTGTGCGGCTGCATGCTTCCAGCATCGATTGAAGTAGTGGGTACCATCAGTGCCCAAACCCGCTGTGATGGGCTCGCCGAACACGACGCAGCCTTGGGCGCGCTTTCGCAGGATCATCTCAGCGGCGCTCTTGCTCATGACGTGCACCACGTACAACGGGCAGTTCACCTGGTTGGCCAGCACGATGGCCCGATGCGTGGCCTCGGCCTCCACCTGTGTTGTTAGGAGAACGGCGACCGATTATTGATGGATCAGCGCAGCTTTTGGCTCTAGCGAAACACTTGAGCATCTTATAGTGCACTTTCCTGCACAAATTCTTGCGATCTAAGTGCACGACAATAGATGATTACCTCTTTCCGAGAGGTTGTGTTTCCCGACACAGTCAGGCCCATCAAGCTCTACTGACTTTTACGCACTAAAGAAACCCGACCACTTGTTTAGAGACGTTTATTTTGTTTTACTCATGCTTATCCAAGTCTTCGTAATTTTTTTTTCTTTACTTCCCTCTCTTCTTTCCTCTTTCTCTCCTTCTATTTTCCTTTGCTTTATCTCTTTCTTCCTCCCGAAAGAGTAAGCAGGCATTGTGCCCCAGATTTGGGTGCACGTTAGAGAACCCCAGGTGGGAGAAATTTCCAGAGCCCTCCACTACGTCATCTCTCATAATCATATACTGGTTTTGGGACGTTAAACCCCACATATCAATCGATCAAGCGTTGTGCCCCTTCGGGTGGCAGTTGTCAACTCGCTCTTTCGTTCTTTCCTCTCTGTCCTCTAAGTCTGTGTATGAAAATCAAATAAATAAATAAATGCTCGTGGTTCCTTTTGTTTCAAATACTCTAAAGCAAGCTTCAAGTACTGTACAAAATAATCTTGCCCTCATGTGTGTTTCAGAGAACAGCAACAGATTGTTCTGATAGCATTTGCATGCAGAATAGCTAACATTGACTGCTTATTGATTGATTAGTTGAATAATTGATTGGACAAATTGAAGTGCTCTCAAGACTTGCTAGCATTACAGAGTAGAGCATTTCGAGTTTTGAGGAAAGGGGGGGGGGAGGCAAAGGGGAGTGGCTGGCTAACAGCAGTGTTAAGAAGCCTCACCATCTTCATTCAGAGTGTCTAAACATGAGTGGAACGTATTGTAAGAATAGAAAGGTGCACATTGGCACTAAGAACAGGTCACATATAGGTTTATTCCTGGTAAAATAGTTTGCGACGGTGTAGTTTTCATTGATCAACTATTTGATTGACCTGTAAACCGGATTTAAACAGCAAAATAGTGAGGCTACGAAGAAGTAGAAGTAGGAACATCTAAAAACATGGTGAAGCAGCATAGGCGTTACCAAACACACTCTGATGCAACAATATTGTATTATCACTGAACATAACTTTTAAAAAATGGCACAAAACATGATGTAGAGCATAGTGGTCATCGAGTAAAAAAGATGTGAGAAAAGGTGGCTAGTTCAGTGTGGTCTGACTGGTTCATTTGTTCATTTTGGGAGTACCAAGATTGTGGTGGGCTTTTTGCACTTTTGAATTCTTATGCCTTTTCATTTTTTCTAAGTAAAACACGTACCTCTTCCTCTCGACTGTAGAGGTGGCCTTCTGGACCAGTAACCTCCATGCAGAGCAGCTTGCTTTGGTTCTGAAAGCAAATAAGTAGATAAATAAGCAACAGTTTGTTTAATCAAGAAGACCAGCACTGTTTTGCTTGACACCTTATGGAAACACGAGATGGCTTGACAAAGTCGAGACGCGTGCCATGCGACAAAACTCTTGCCACTTCAAACTATTTGCTACGTAAGCTGCTGAGATGGGTTGATGTGTAAAATGATGCAGTACTCTTTAATCTGGCTTGAGGTCCAAAAAGCTACTAGCTGCGACTGCAGCACAGTTAAGTGCACAGTGATGCATAGTCATTGTCACTAATATTGCCAGATCAAACGCGATTGTCGTTTGACTTCATGAGATGTGAACTCGTACTGTGGCTTAAAAATTTTTTTTTCTCATAAATTGTGTGTCCATGTTCAGCTCGTAAAAAAGGTGAATTTAAGGATGTGGTTTAATGCTTGTTTTTTTTTTAACACGATAGTAGAGTTGTGATGCGATTGTATTTAAGTTATGGAAAGATTGTGTTAACATTATAATTCAGCCTAAATTGTTTCTTTCTTTACAAAATGAACATACACAAATGTATTAGCTTCGTAAAAGTGAATTAATTCAATATGTGACTTGTGCCAGCTTTCCTTGTTATCTGGTAATATTCACCCCATAAAAAGTTTATCTTAAGTGTGTATAATAATGAATGCTTTTCTTAAATAATCATAGTGTGATCCAATTTTAATCACCCTATAAGAGGTGCAGTGATTGTTGCTTTCGTACAGAATAGAATACAAGCGTATATGACAGTATTCACCACACAAAAGGTGAATTCATAACATGACTTAGTGCTCGGTTTTCTTGTTGATGGTGTAATATCCACTATATGAAAGGTCAGTTAAACATGTGTATAAAGAATTGATTTTCTAATGTAATGTCAGTCTTTCGATGTGGTTGTATTCATCTCACAAAGGCCAAATTCAATGTAAATAATTCTTGCAGAATAGCAGATAAATGTACATGGTTGTATGAAGGTCACAAAGATTAATCCAAATAGTATGACAACGCTTGTATTTCTCGAGAATAGTGGACAAACTTGTGATGTGATTGCATCGGCTTCTTCAACAACCATTACAGAAAATGGCTGCAGTAAAAAATGTCGATCGCAAATGTGAATGCATTCCCTTTCCGGCAGTGCGCATGCCGTCGCATCACGGTATACCATAAGAGTTGCGCATCACTTTTGTCAAACTCAGAAAAAGGGCTTAGAGGACAGTACATCGCTATTATATACTTCTGAAATCATATTGTGGCTGTTCTTCAAAATATGATGAGAAAGAAAAGCATAAGCTCAGTGCTGACGACAGCGCAACAGCAGCGGCTAGCATAATGTGTACTCGTCTCTTCGTACCCTGTAAATGCTGCAGCGTTTGTGTGAATGGAAGCTGCTTCAGCGGACAAATTGTCTCTTACTTTGTTGGATTGGTATTTGGGTGCTGCCATTGAGTTTCATACAATAATACCTAGAGAGGAATCTGGCGCTGCAGTCTCGTGTACCTCCATGGGAATTATGGAAAGTACAGGCTTTGGATTGGATTGCGTCAACTAGTGAACTGTTTGCGAATCTTTTTCTACTGTTTCAGTTTCGTTTCTTGTGCAGCGGGGGTAGTGGGGTGCAGTAAATAGCACTGAAGCAGCACCTTTGTTGTTCAAAGAGGCCGAAGACCACTAGGTCTGAAATATGGCTGCGCCTTTGTAGCTTTACAAGTTGTATTTGGCAATTTCTGCGAAGGGTCGTCCACTCACCACTGCGCATAGATGTGGCGTCTCATGCCAGTACAGAGTATCACATAGAGTTCATGTTTTTTTTGTAAGCGCATCTTCCCAAAACTCGTTTAAATTGACTGCAAAACTACGGTGAAACGAAGCAGATGTACTGTCATGCTCCTCTGACGCGACTTCACAACAAAACGAGAGGTGCATTGGGGGCGAACTATCTTGGGCAGACACACCAGGCATCGCAGCAGACGAAACGTTAGGTGTTTCTCATTTAATTCTGTACTGTTATTTCCATAAATAGATAACCCGTACTTTTGAGGTCAAAATAGGCATGTTTGTTTTTAAGTGTTGTAAAAAATAATTCGTTAAATCTTGATGCCAAATCTGGAATGCAATGGCAGAACAATGCATACCCTGATGGTTAAATTTGCCCAGGTTTCACTTTTGCCGCCTCACCACGAAAACGTTTTGCAATAAAGTTTGTTTGCTAACAAATGACGCAAGCTTCAATTAAATATAAGTATATATCACTTTGTTTTACACCCAGAAAAGAAGCGCCGCGAATCTCAAGAACGTAAGCCATTTGAAGCGGATTCGGAGTCTGTACTTCCCATAATTCCCATGGTAGTACAAGCGCTGCTGAAGGAGCCCGCCTGGACACTAGCGCCAGATTCGCCTCTAGGTATCATTGTATGAAACTCTATGAGTGCTGCACCTTTATATAGTACTTATTTTTCATTAAACCAAACACCGATTAAATGGAGCACGCTTGAGCATATTTAAATATATGGCATCACTTGTTTTTTGCTAATTTTGGTCCCGGTGGGGTGATCAACCCATAGTAGCGTAAAAACATCGCGTCATGTTTAAGCCGCACAGACCTCGTAAATTATGTCGCCGTTCTCGGCATGGACGCGAGCCAGCGCTCCCAGTTTGCTGCATGCCTTGAAGGCCTGGATGAGTTTGTCGTCGTCCATCATGAGCGTGCCTTTGTAGGCCATGAACATCTTGAAGGCATTCACACCTGTGTTGGTGAGAATGAGAGGATTAAGTGAAATTTATAAATGATAGGATTAACCGTGCTTGTCCCCATACGCCGGCGATTTTAAGAAGTACCGCAAGGCAATGGCAGATATAATTAATGCTTTCATTTGGCCTGGAGGGAGAGAGTGTGTTCCCCGAAGAAAAAATGACATGTTGAAATGTTTATCAAGACGAAAACAATGAACCATACACGAACCACTTACAGTATGCATTAACAGTTGACCACCCAAATTAAAAAGTTCTGGAATTTCATGAGCCAAAACTAAGATATGATTATGGGGTGCATCTCGGTAGTCGGGGTGGACCCTCTAGTGTTGCCGACCCTTCGATATGCCTTGTGCATATTTCGTGAACGTCTTGTTTTTGCTAGTTGTGTCCACTAAAGGCTAATTAGGAAAAGCACGCGCTGAAGTTCGGGGAAATTGAACTATTCGTGTAATAAGTATTTTCAATAAACTTCATTTTGCAGTACACTGTTGCATATGACCACTTTGCTGAAGGTTCTACCGTACTCGCGCCTGTCGACATGCAGCTTTCTCTATGGGACATCAAAAGTACAATTTTCCTTTTCTCAAGTATAATCGAAAATAATATTGTACTGCATTTCTAGCCTGAGATTTTATTTTATTTATGCATAAACTAAACATGAAGTAGTTCAAGATAAGTAGATATTGAACAACAATTTAATTAAAATATTTACCATAAAACATTAGTGCATCTCGAGATTATTTTGGTTCCAACAGAATATTGAGTGCCGTAATATAGTGTGTAAATTTGACGCATTCACAAGCAGTTCATCTAGTGTGCCAAAAGGGGTTAAGGGGAGATGCAAGTCGAAGAACGTTGGTTCTTTTTCCAAAGTTATATATTTTCGTTTTTATTTGCTTTGACGAGTTTGGTTTCTCTACTTCCACAACAAAAACAAACCAAAAATTTTAACTGTACTTGGAGTAGTTTAAAATCGCTTTTAAAGAGCCCGAGGTCGCTACCAAAAAACAAAAAGAGTTCATTGTCTAGGGTCCGCTGGAAATTGTCACCTGGCTTCTTGCCATATTATTTCACATGAGGATTTGACCAAAGCCACGTGCTCAAATTAGCACCGATTGCCAAGCTCTCATGATTGAAGAAATTATTTTTAAAAATGTATGTTAGCTGCACAGATGAGCTTCAACTTTTACTTTTTGAATGCATTTTTCTCAAGGTGCATTTTAGGGCAACGTATTGAGATTGAACATCATGTTTTTTGGTACTTCTGACAGCCAGATCAGGATGAAATTTAGTCCAGATATTCCTTAACATGTGAAGAATGCAAGTATTTCCTTTAAAACTTGATATTACCATTATAATTACCACGAAGCTAAAGCAATCAATTAGTACAAGCTGAGGATATTAGGAATTTTCACAATTTTTCTTGCCCGTTGAGATGGCTTATATGCACTTTCTTGATAATTATTACCTTTCTACAGTTCATGGAAAACAATATGCCATTGATGGCTCAGAACCATAAAAGTTTAATGGCATAAAACATTTCTCCAAAACAAACTGTATTTTACGCATGGTCGTGGCACAACACGAAAACTGTGCAACTTACTGTGAGACTAATTACATATTTGAAATCAGCATAACAGCCCATGTATACAGCAAAAAATGTCAAAGTTTTAGCCTAAAAATTCATGAAACTTCTTTTTTGAACCGCGTCTTCCTTTAATGTGCACCTGTCTGCATTAAGCGAATTTTTATATGAAGATTTACTTATAACGAATGCTGAGATACTATGAAGATTTACTTATAACTTCACTGAGATGAAACTTGTATGCAATGTGCCTGTTCAGTGATACATTTGAATTACTTTTGTTGTCTCAATTATCACGGTAATTATCAAGCAATTACTTGTATGGTTCTGCTTTTAAGAAGTACGGTTAGAATGCTTGAATGACTTTTCGAATATGCCATCACAGCATTCAGAATAATCTGTTGTGCGTTGTCATGCAAAAAAGGTGAAGCAAGAATAGAAATGCAAAAGTCTCGTACCTTTCTCCTTGGTCAGCATTTCCATCTCCCTGAACACGTTCTCGTTATAGTCATCAAGGATTACTGAAAGGCCGTAGTCGCAGCAGATGCGTTCGTCGGCCCTGCTTCGGTAATCCTCATAAGCTTCGAGCAGGCTCATACTGGGAGATTTCTTGGTGACAAAGTCAACTGCACACAAAGCGGAAAAGAGAAACTCAATACATGTTAGGGCCTTACAAGACGAAATTGTGTGTTAAGGGGGGGGGGTGTATATGTCCAGGACATTTCAGGAAGAAATTTTGTGTGCCTACCTACGTAAATATTAAAAATAAGCAAGTAGTGTTACAGCACAAATTGGACACTTGTAAATATCTTTAGGCAAACATTTCAATGAACCTGTATCTAATTAGCTAATTGATTTTGGGGTAATAATGAGAGTCTATCAAGTGTTGTAACTCACAAGTTATATTAGATAGCTCAAAAACGATTTCAGTTATAATATAAGCACATCAAATGACATCTGCATGCCGAATTTCAACCCTTCAGCTTCATAAATGACAAAGATAATTTTAATTGCCACGTCCCCCTTTAAGTTTAAACGAGCCCTGCAACAATTTGTGATCATGGTCACAAAACACTGCCGATCGGTAGTCGAGGCTCCCGAGAACATGCCAGCCAAACATAGCACAGCACGTGCCCTGGAATTCTCATTAAATTCTCAAGGCCAGCAAAAGATTTCTTTCCCTTCTCTCAACAAATCATGGAAGAAGCTCAAAAATCACTCTTCCTAGCCATTGTATCAGCCATTGGCTGATTTGAGCATGGCGCGTTTGGTCGTTACCAGGCCCGCCGTGGGAGGTCACCTCTTGTCTGTATGTGCACGTTGCTTTCACACTGAAAAGCCATGTATTCGAATAAAGAAAAAGAAGCACATGTGATGTTTTTCTTTCCCCGTGCCATCCCTCTCTGCTTAGCTTCCAGTGCTTTCGTCGGATCGACGAGAGAAGACGAAATGCAATTGCAGCGTGCGATAACTCTTTGCAACTCCGCTAGTACTGAACAGATTCTAAATAAAAATTTTTGCGGCGGTCGATTTGTGAGGCAATGAGCTTCGCTTCTTTATTGAATCGTTGCCATGGCTACAATCAAATAGAGAAATTTTTCTCTATTTCTTTTTCTGATGGGGAAGGTGGCGCCACCCCAGTCTGAAGAGGTGGGCGGGCAGTTCGAGTGCCGTTTTTCGCTTTGTATGTCATGGGAAAAAAGAAAACCGGAGGGGGTGGGGGGTGTAGAGGAGAAAGTGGAAGTCAATGTTTCGTTTTTAAGTTTTGCACTGAAATCTGGTGTCACGGATTTCAAAGTGTATTTTGCTTATTTCGGGGACATGGGCTCTTAGAAATTTTATGAAACTTGCGATGGTAAATGGCTTGTTCAGGGAACAATGTATACTTAATTTTTACTGATTAGTAACCACAAAGAAACTGGTAGCAGCAATGAATATCTATGACGTCGCAGCATTTAGTGAGGGCATTTCAACGTAGTGTCGTCATCTACATTTTCTTTTTGCTCGTTTTTGGAATTGTGAAAGAGTAAATTACTAATATGAGCAAAGGTTTTTTTTCAATTTAGTGTCTCCTTAAAATGCACTAGGGTATATCTCGATCAGTAGGATATATCTCGATCAGTAGCAGAACGTCAACAAGCTACACAGCAAGTGCGAGGAAGATTAAATGTGTCCATAGAAAATATAAAATGTGGCACAATGATGCCTCAAGGAAATGATCAAATTAATAAAGCAGTATCATGTTTTTATTTGCTACTAAGCTACTGTCTCTTACAATAATAGCTATTTAATTTAACTTCCTCAGCTATTCCCAGTTTGTCATGGTTAATAGTTGATGTGCAATGACAAAATAGCTGTGTGCAAAGCTACCATAACGCTACGTAATGCGGAAAAATACTATGTACTGGCTGCACCAGCACACGGAAAACGGAAAGCCCGACAGTTCGTTGAATCGAGGGATACCTTGGCGACATTTAAATGGATACTGAACAAAATTTTCCCTGCAGAGATTCCTGCTCAAGCTGAAAGATTAGGTGCTGAAATCGCTAGACACCACTTTCGTTTCACACAGAAACTGGCGGCAAATAACAACCTTCATGCGTTTTTTCACATCTGCATCTAGCAACCGTGCCTTGTACGAGAGGAAATGACGTTTGCAGATATTTTGTGCACCCAAGAACCGGCATGCCAACAATGACAGCTGTTGCCCATGTCTCTGAGTCCACTCAGCCTCTACTACCTTTCCTAGAACCACTACAAATGGCACAGGCAGTGAGCGATGTTCCTGGGTGGGCTAAAGCCCCTAAAGGGAATGGGCACGTCTGATTACCTTTGTGGAAGGGCGAGAGTGGCATGTAAAGGAGACGTGGAAAAAGAGAAGCAGCAGGACAGGAACACATGCTCCTTTTATGAGCTGCAGGGACAAGTGGCGACTGATGACATTAAAGTTCGCACTGGCATGCAGCTGTCACACGCTGGCAGTCCTTCAAAAACACAGCCAGCTGTTCAGAAACATGTGCAATAAACTTATTTGGAGCACTCATAGCCTCTGAGTAGAATTTATGTTTTCGTTATTTTTGCATCAAATCTGTTCAGTACCTCTTCAAGAAATGTGAATGCACACAAATTTAGAAGAGGTTGTCAGTGTATGTTATGCTAGATGTACCAATCATGGTGGTTCCTCCAGCCAACGCTGCCTTGCTGCCTGTGTAGAAGTCATCGGCAGTGCGAGCTCCCATGAAGAAGAATTCGAAGTGGACATGGCAGTCAATGCCACCTGGTGGAGAGAATGAAAAAAAAAGAGAAAGGCATGCTTTTCCTGTAACAATCTTTGTACGTTACCAAAAATGCCATGCTGATTCATGTGATCAACTTTAAGCTGATGAGCAAGCTTGTCTTCATTTTACAGATTGTCTCAGCAGTAACTCCACTGGTTTATCATGCTGCCACAAGAACGTGCACAGTACCAAAATTTAAGCAATACTGGCATCTACGTGCAAGATGAATAACTGTGCTACATTTTCGAAAGTATCCCTTGCTTGTTTTTCATAGATTAATACTTCTAAAATATTCATGGAAATTCCTTCAAGGGCCTGTATCCTCTACTTTTGAGCACCACACTGTTTTTTATTTTAATTGAAAAGTTATTACTTATTCTGACATTTCACACTAAGTGCTTATTGACCAAACTGTGCAGAGGGTGTCGTTACTTTGGAAGAACACCACATCATTGCAAACGATGTGCTGCAATTTAAGAACTAGCATGAAAGTCTTAAGTGATGACTGTTTGGTGTTGTTGACGTGTTCTTTGTAATGTTTTAAGTAGCACTTTAGTTACTGGAATGGGATCATAAGCGCATCTAGTACAGAGTTCATCAAATGCACTAACAAGCTTTTGAGAGTAATGTTATGTAGCAAAAAAATTTGGAACAACGTGCGTAAAATCCCGGTTTGTTCCACTTGTCTCTGCTTCGCGTTACTCTATGCTGTCATCCCGTCACTTAAGCAAGAACCGCCTCGTCCAGCCAGCATCTGGCGGTATTCAGAAGTGTTCACAAACATGTTCAAGAAACTAATAGATACGTTCCTCCAGTTCGTAACACGTTTCATGCTTACCTGGCATTACGTACATCCCATTGGCTTCAATGGTACGAGTCCCACCAGGCACGGACAGGTCTTTGCCCACCTGCCTGAGGTTTGAAAAAAGTGTCTTGTTTCGAACATGTCGTAATAATCTTTGCAAATTAATTTCAGGGAAGGCCGCAAGGTGCAGAAGGCCTTGCATGTGATGGAGTTGCCGTTGATTCGTTTGCACATCAATGCGTGACTCACAGGATTTCTTTGGGGGGGGCTCTCAAATAAGAAAGCCCTTGGAAAAAACAGTGAAGAATCGTATTGACTTGATTGTAACGTGACCACAACTGTAATGCGAGAGGCGACTTTTCACTGTGTTGAAAAATAAAAAATAGAATTTCGGTCCTCGAGTGGAACACGAGAGTCAATTGCAGGTAGCAAAAATCTGGAAAAAAAACTTTCATAACATTTGAGTAAATGCAGCATGACTATTCCTGCCAGCAAAACTTGCTTTCGTGTGATGGACAATTTATCCACATGCAAATGCTTCTTCCGTCTAGTTTACCTTGGTAGACATTTATTTGTGTACTAATGAGTGACTCGGTCTGCTACAGGTATTGTCACTTACTTAATGATGCCATCTTCGATGAAAACATCCGCATCGGTCGTCATGTCATCGTTGACAACTTTGCCGCCCTTGATCAGCAGTCTTGTCTGTGCGCTCTGCATAAGATAACAGTTGATTCACTTACAGTCGTCTGTAAAATGTTTATTTGAGCTTCATATACTACTAGTTTGCTAGACTAAGAATAAGTTAAGTGACTCCATAGCCGTTCAAGCCTTACACACAAATATTTCCTTTAAATGCAGTGTGTAGAACTGTAAATGCCAATCTAGTGCATAACAAAATAAAGTGCTGATAAAAATAGCACTTAAAATGTATTGCAGGCACATTGAAACATTTGTCATTGGACCTGTGTTTTAACTTCATGTTATTAGTGCAAAGCCTATTAGTAAGATGAGTTAGAACATAGACTGATGATTATTTGCTCTTTGTGTGTGCATTATCGTTGGAGGCTGGAAATTAGGGCTTCAAAGAAGACAATTTTAGACACTTGAAACATGCACAAGAAACCTTAATTTGGGCATGGTAATGTTTGAATTGACCACTATACATTAAGAACCTGACCTGTCTTTTGTATAAAATGCATTTAACCACTTATGTGTTGACCACTTGAGTTAAAAAGCTGACTTGAGGTCTACTTCTGATACCTGGAAGCCAACAAACACCAATTGTAAGTTGTGTGTTACTCTTCTCATTGAGTGGAGACTTGCCACGTATATGGCTGTTTGAAGATACACGTGAACGCTGTTTAGGGCCCCACGATTCTTTGAGTGGAGTATAAGAATCTCCAAAGAGAGTTCACGTGTCACAATAAAGAGAGTCATATACGTAGCGTGTCAGCTTGCACTGACAAAAAGGAGTCAAAGGACTCTCCTTTTTTGTTTTTTTTTGTTTTTCAAACAGTGCAATTGACCCGTAAAGATACTATTTTCTAAAAATGACATCGGGTTTCAGCGCCTAGCAGAGGGCAGGTGCCGGGAAGAGCAATCGGCATTTTTGGAGTATAGTGAAGTAGCTTGCATACGAAACGATTCTTATTTATTTTTTCTTCCTCGTCATTGAAAGAAAGCTTTTCCCGAGCTTCATTCGACAGTAAAAGCGACTTGCTACCATGCCGGAAAGCAGGCTTTACCGCGCACAGAAAAGCGTTAGGAGAAGCCGACTTTAAACACCGCGTCGCTTGGCGAGTTTTATTAGTGACTAAGGCGTGACGTTTAAATTACGAGTTTTATTAGTGACCATGTTTGTGACTAAGACGCGACGTTTAAAATGGTCGTCAGTGAGGCGATAAACGAGGCCCCATAATTGTGGAGATGGAGTATATGTACACACGAAAAAAAAAGGGGGGGGGGACAACAATAACAATCACCAAGAAAGATGAGGACAGTTAATTTTTGTAATTAAAATGTTGGTATCAGGATATATATTGATAAAACCTGGTGAATACTTGCTGCTTTGGTGGCTTTCCGCTTCGTCGACGCGCTATTTTACTACGGTAAACTCTCGCGAAAAAAAATTTGAATTTTATTTTACGAGCTAAATACCCAATACGATTATGATGCTGCGATTCGCATCGTAAGCCGACGAACTTTACTGCATCGAGCGAGACACACGCACAATAACTTCGTCAATGTCTTGATCAAAACTCGAAACAATATTTTACTATTCCCAGTCGCGCCTACTACTGTATATCTTGGCGAGCAGCAGAGACAAAATCAGAAGAACAATCATTGAAGCTTGCAGTACGATGGCGGGGAAGTTCGGCGTATGCGTTAGCTCACCTTCAACAGCACTCGCAGATTGACAAGTGGCATGTCAAGAGAGACAAATATGAATTTATCGCAACACTAGTGCTATTCTTGACGCAGGCACGAAAGCAGGGAAAACGTGAATATTGCGTTTGATAAGTGCACGAGTTTTACTGAACACATAGCACCCCTGTAGAATCATGCGCGGTTTGCCTCCAGTGCCCTCTCTATTGTATGTCACTCAACCCCTTTTTAGTTTTTTTTTCGTTTCGATAAATTTAAGCTCATTTGTTGGATGCGTTTTGTCTTTGTATTCGACTTTTTTTTTTAAGTGTCCTCGACGTTGCAGCACTGCTTTGCCTACAGCACGTTCCAACTAGCCCCCACACAAGCTTCTGCTTTTGCGACGCCTCACAATCGTGTCAGTACTCCTTCGAAGGGAAGATGCCCTCTCAAGGTCAGGGACGGTGATTATCAGTAAAGAGACCGTGCTAATCTCAGCCATACACTTGATCCCGCCCCCCCCCCCCCCCCCGCTTTTCTTATCTGCAATCTCGTTTGTGACCCCGAGTGTTATTGCGCACCCCCCCCCCCCCCTCTCCCGTGATACGACCGAATATGTGGGGTTGCATTCGGTGGTGGTAATCGGTCAGCCCTTATCACTTTTTTTGTTTATCTATTCAGCACTTCGCACGCGACGTCGGCAAAATTTACCGTGGTAGCATCCCTACCAGCAATTTTTCGGATAGTATACATCAGCAAAAACTTCTGCAAAAAGAAGGAGAATGAGAATAGAGAGAGCGTGACGCGTAAAATTACAAAATAACAACAACGATAACAACCACAAGAAAAATCGAGCAGTAAAAGCTGAGCTTGTCTATACGCATGTTCGAGAACACACAGAATATGGTCCGTACCTCTCTGTTTCGCACTTCAGGCTCCTCACTTCGCCCTTTTGGCGAAGCAGACTAAAAAAAAAAAAGAAAACGTTTATAAAACAATAGAAAGCCGTTTCGGGTTATTTTTATTATGATTCCAATTTCCTCGCCGACACTTTTTGCCCACAATCTTATATTAGAAGAAGGTCACGAACTAGTAATGACTAATTTTATTTTGACGAAATACAAGAAATAATCCGACTTCCTCCCAAGAGACGTCAAGCCTTGGTTTTGTTTGCAGTAACATTTTTTTGCCAATTTTTGGTTAAGTCATTGCTACTAATGATTTCTGAAGTTTTACGTGCCAAAACATATGAACACGGGGCTCGAAGCAGTGTGGGAATGCGAATTAATTTTGACCGCTCACGGGTCTTCTTGCATTCCGGCTCGATCGAAATGTGACGACCACAGCCAGGAGTCGAACGCGTGACCTCGACATGTCACTGTCGTAAATCAACAAGGTCTGAAGGGGTGGTGCATGATTCTTCCCCCCCCCCCCCCTATTTCCTGACGATCGATGGGAGACACCCTTACGACTGCCCCCCCCCCCCCTCCTTCCGGACATTTAGCTTTCAAACATACATTTGCTTCACGGTTTATTATAGCACTTTCAAGTTTTCCTTTAATGCCTGGTTATTTTGTAGTGTGTACTCGGGTCTGATTCTTAGAGAAGGCAAGCGGGTTATAGGGGGAGACAGAAGGTTAGATGGGCAGATGAGATTTAAGAAGTTCGCGGGTACAAATCGGCAGCAGCAAGCGCGGGACCGAGTTGACTGGCGGAACATGGGAGAGGCCTTTGTCCTGCAGTGGACATAGTCAGGCTGATGACGATGACGATGACTTGGGTCGGCAAAATGCGAGTCGCCTACCCGAGATTTTTTCCTTTATTTACGTCACTGCTCGACCTCATCTCGCTCGACTCCTTAGCTGCTGCTAATCTACCACGGCGAGTATTGCGCAAGTTAGCTGGCACACCCAAGCATCTCGTAGACATTCGATCGCATTCCGCGATCAATTAGGGACCGTCCCTACACCGATCAGTTTTGTGAGGCTGCTGCGCGCACGAAAATATATAGAGGAGACGGTAACCATGTGATAAAAACCATATGCTACAAAGAGCAGAACATGAGTAAGAGAAAAACAAACAACAAAAAATAAAAGCACTGAAAAACGGCAAAGAAAAATCTATAAGAAAACGAAACAGAAAGGTAAAGATAATATAACTACCTGCCCGCACCGAAACCTTCGAGGAACCTGAGTTCCTTCTCGGACAGCACTCGCAGCGCACGCAGTTGATCAAAGAGGGGGGGGGGGGGGTTCACAGGGGACGAAAGCAGCGCGAGGTTAGAAGAGCGTGACCTCCCTTTCGGCGACTCGGGGGTCGTGACCTTTTCGTCTTCGCCGGGTGCGGCGTGCGATACTCGAAGGCGGAAGTGGAGTTCGCGAAGCGAGGAAAAGCGAAGCGCAACGGCCAGCCGCGGCGCAACAAGGGCGTGGCCTCGTCATCGGGCGACGCGCGTCTTCCTCTTCCGTCCAGTTCCGCCCTGGCCGAAAACGCCTATACGTACATCTTACCGCAGTGCAGTGCACTACGTGAATCGCTGTCGAGAACTGACGAAAGCACGTGTAAGTAAAAAAAGAAAAGACACAAAGCGTGATGCATTTTTAGGGGCGAAGCTCCCAAAGCCGTGGGTCTCTGTCCCTTCTACAGCTCGTACGTGACTGCCTAGTTCGATGACTCATTCATCAGGTGCGGGCAGACAGACGGATGGACGGGCAGGCAGACAGACAGACAAACGGACGGTCGATTCACGGTTTACCGACAAAACCCTCCGAAGCTTCACCTCACTCATCATCATTCGCTGCGTCGATATGCTGCGATTTTTTTTTTACTTTTTCTATCATGTGTGTGTATTGTTTTGTACTTGTCCTTACGTAAGAAAAAGTAGTACGACTAGTAGTAAGGACGAGTGTGTAAAAGGACACTCAGCTAGGGTGGTACGTATGGGTCTTCTCCCTCTTTCATTTCTTACCCAGCGCGTGTATTGTTTCAATAATTGTCGAAGTTTTACGCCCCCCCCCCCCAAAAAAAAAAGAAAACCGTGGTGTGATTATGAGCAATGCCCTATAGTGGGCTCCGAAAATTCTGACTACCGTATTTCCCCAATTTCAACGCGCCTCTGATTCTGACGCGTACCTGACTTGCATGACCCAAAAAGAAAAAAAAAAAACAATACAGCTATGAGGTATAGTGTAAACGGCTGTACCAGACTCTGCCGTACATGCGATTTTAAGGCCTATTTTCCTTGAAAAAAAGCTGCGTGTTGGTGGAATTGGGTAAATACCATATCTGCTGCCGGACATGCGAATGTTTTTTTTTTGTTTTTTTGTACATGTGCTTACGTAAGGACAAGTAAACAAGTAGGCGTAAAATGACAAAAGATAATGCGCGTTTTCTAACTCTTTTTTCCTACCCTGTGTGTGTGTGTGTGTGTGTGTGTGTGTGTGTGTGTGTGTGTGTGTGTGTGTGTGTGTGTGTGTGTGTGTGTGTGTGTGTGTGTGTGTGTGTGTGTGTGTGTGTGTGTGTGTGTGTGTGTGTGTGTGTGTGTGTGTGTTTCTACTTTTCCTTACACTGGCTCGTGGCAGTGCAAATAGTCATGAAGTCGCACCAGCGAACCCTTATATAACGGCTTTACCTTTGTGCACTATGCCTGCACTTTGCTGAGCTCCCTCAGACACACCGATCGATGAGGGACAATTTCTGATGGGGTGTCCGAGGCTTCCCTCAGAGACCCCATCAGAAATTAACCACGAAACAGTTCTTAAAGAACAACTTCTCGAACTACAGTGATTCAGTTTGTAGTGTCCCTCCGATCGTTATCGTTTCATAAAGCTGCCGCGCGAAGTAGCTGTCGAGCATCTCGCGTTGATCCACTGGAGCCGAGCACTTGGGAAGTGTGCGATTTTTTTTTTTTCAGATCTGTTGATCGCTGAGCCCCGATAACGGCTATTGTAACGACCATCCAAGCCGAACTTGAGCATTTTTTTTTCCTGCCTGCCAGTTGTCTGCAATAACAATAGTAATAAGCTAGTAGGCGGTTTCATTTGACAAAAACTGCTGTATGGTTAAGAGACGTGTCGTGGCGGAGCGCTCTGGAATTGTCAACCACGAGAGAGAGAGTGTCAGAATTTATTAGGAGGCAGAGAGGTCGGCCTGAGCTAGTTCGCTCTAGCCTGCTACTCTACACAGGGGATAAGGGAAAAGGGAAGGAAAGAGGAATGAAGGGTGATGATGGGGACAAGAAGAGGTGGTGCGTATGTACAGTATAGCCACTTAGCATTGTACCCTACAGTCTAGTTTCTAGTCCAGTGCTCTTTATAAAGTCTAGAGCAGCCTTTGTAGCAGTTTTTGACACTGTTTGGTCGTTCATTGCTGACAATATGTGGCTTTCACTTAATGGTGTTCGTCCAATGCTTGCCAACGTTGCAGTTCGCAACCACGAGGTGTTCTTTATAGCGAACCGCACCGACATCGCACAATACACGGGCCTTCGCCTCTGTCAATATGCAACTTTCGGGTCAAGCCCGGCCGCGGTGGTGCAAGTGGCTAAGGTACTCGAATGCCGACCCGCAGGTCGCGGGATCGAATCCCTGCTCCGGCGGCTGCATTTACGATGGAGGCGAAAATGCTGTATGCCCGTGCGCTCAGGTTTGGGTGCACGTTAAGTAAACCCAGGTGGTCGAAATTGCCGAAGCTCCTCACTATGGCGTCTCTCGTAATCATATGGTGGCTTCGGGATGTTAAACCCCACGTATCCGATCAATCAATCAATACTTTCGGGTCAGCAGCCTAGCACCCTAACCCCTGTATCACCGAGTCGGACTGGTAATAGTGGTGTGGAATTTGGCGTGTACTGCAGTGCCTTAAATTTTGTGTTGCATCGTTAAAAGGAAGAAAACTGATAGCAACGTTACGCTAACCATTTTCATACCGCAACATGTCGACGATTCAATGATAAACTAAAAAACAAACAAACAGACTAAGCGCTACAGGACGAGCTCGAAGTGCGGCAGGTGTCATCCAGGCTTTTTAAAGGGTCACCGAAGTATCTGTATACTGTGCGTTGAGGCGTCGTTTCGCTCTACTGCACGTAAGGGTAGAAAACTAAACCAAACAAGCGGAGCGGAAACCGTCACAACGAAGAGTAACTTAAAAGAGGCGCGGCCTGTGTTTTCGGTACGCCACCCTGGCACATCCGTTACGCTCGCTATAGTTCCGCCGCACACACTTCAGAATTCACGAAGCGTGCGAACATGCAGTTCCCCCCTCCTGCCCATCGTTCGCGTCACAAATTGGGTACTACGCACCTCTCTCTCTCTCACTCTCTCTCTCTCTCTCTCTCACACACACACACACACACACACACACACACACACACACACACACACACACACACACACACACACACACACACACGAACTCCAAAAACTCAAGTGGGGGAAATACACTGCTGCTGCATATAGACCTGCTCATTCCTGAGAAGCTCTAACTAGTTTATTTATTACAGTTTCATGCTGCACTCACTAGGTTTTACCCATGTTATTTTTTAACTAATTGGCTTTTTCAAATAAAAATAAAAATTTGGGAAGTTTCCCCTCTTCATTTTTGTTAGATTGGCTTGAGCCCGTTATACCTCCTGGTGGTACGGGCTACCCCCTTTTTCCTTTTAGTTATTTTTACATATAGGGGGCGGAAAAAGCGCGCGCGCACACACACACAACACACACACACACACACACACACACACACACACACACACACTCACACACACACACACGCACGCCGTTAACACTCACCCGCTCGGCAGCACTCCTCGAACCACGGACGCGGAACCCCATGACGTCACAAACATCAACAACACGCCGACCAACCGGCGAGGAGATGCGAAAGAAAAGTATATGATGCACAAAACAAACAACGTGTAACACACGTCAACGGTGCGACCCGAAGCGTGACGAGCAGCGAACTAGAAAGAAACCTAACAGCGAACTACGGCTGGTGGGGGGTGAAGCACGAGGGGGAGGAAAACGCAACGGGTGGGCGGAGCAGACCTCGGCGTAGCGCTATCGTCCTCCTCCTCCTCTACCGTACCCTTTACGTCCCCCCCTCGGCCTGCACCAGTTGAAGGGCGGTGAGAACACTTCCTTATTGACGAGACGTCGTCAGTCAGCTGGCAGATACGAACCCCCCCTCCCCCGCATCGACGTTTACGTTTGCGTGTCGGCGGCAGCTCCGGCCTGCGGGGACTTCCACAGGCCGAGAACACAAGTCTGAGAAGTGTTGAAAAAAAGAAAAAGAAAAGAGAGACACGTTTATATCATACATCTTTTTATTGGTCCGTTATATAAGGACTACTATAAAGAATAATTGCATTAAAAAAAACCTTGTTAGATACGTCAGCGCGATAAAGTCGTCGGATAAGCCCGGGAAGGGGCTTCAAGAAGGTTTTGTGTTTGGAATGGCTAAGGTCGTCTTAGTATCACACGTTCACCTTGCCTTCTTCAGATGGCGACGCATCACCCGTACCAGTGATGCAAATAATAATAATAATAATAATAATAATAATAATAATAATAATAATAATAATAATAATAATAATAATAATAACTTATTGTACACATTCATAAGAAATACAAAGAAACGAGCCTGTCTAATTCCCCAGTACTTGTGCGACTAGGCCCGGCAGAGCCGGTTACAGCGATGTGGATACAAGGTAACAAAACTATTGTTGTTTCCTTACCAATAATAATAATAATAATAATAATAATAATAATAATAATAATAATAATAATAATAATAATAAGTGAAGAAACATTAATAAATGAATAGTCTTGGAACGGCATCATCATGAGGTCACACTTAGTCAACCTTTGTGAGGTCATCGCCCTCCTCCAGTTCCGGCTGCGCTAGTGACGCGAGATGCAGAGCTCGCAATCCTCCAATCCCGGAGGCCATGCAAAACTACGCCAGCATAATGGTCCATTCGGTGGCTTCTTTTTTTTTTGGGGGGGGGGGGGGCGGTGGTAGTTTTCTTGTAGTATCCACATCGTGCCACTTATCGATTTGCCGCCGCTCCGTCAGTGTACACATCTCGGGAACAGAAGCGCGGACATGATGTGTGAAAAAGCGTTATCGTAAGTATGCGGAGCGACTGTTATGCAATATTCAATAACTGATGCTTTATTGACACGCGGCGCTAATTAAAAAAAATCAGTTCAATATTGCATTTTGGAACGAGGAAGCGAGTATGTCGTTTTTATTTATTATTTTTTTTTGGAAAACGATGACACAATATCACCGTAAGACAGCGAGGTCAGTAATACAGCACCTCAGGGATCTTCTGCGTGGCTAAACAGAAATAGCCGTCGCTCAGTTTTGTTGCTGAACAATCGCGAGACTCGATAATCCTTGCGTATGCAGAAAGTCTGCGAACGAAACCAAGGGCGATGGGAAAGTAGATAATCCATATACTTCATCGGAGGCTATTAAGAAAACCGATGAGAAATGATGCGCCATGTTAATTGGCAACGCCATGTCACGCGCGAAATCCTTTTCACACTTCATCTTACTCGCCCCATGTGCATTGTTTTCGCGTTTGGCAAGCTGCTGGATTCCCAGCTGTTCTGTACTACGTCTCAGTACTCGGGCTGTTAATTCTGTGCAGCGTGCGGCATGCGACGCAACAGAAAGCGGTTTCCATGGCTACGAAGCAAGCCTCTGTCAAGCGTGGAGAAGACAGCTATGTCCTTAAGCGCAGTGCTTGACTTGTGTAATGAATCAGACACGTCTTATTTTTTTAACACACCCTGGATTGTTACTTCGTAGCGCGTAACCCCCTTATTAGCCTTATGCATACTTACTTCGGTGCTCTAATCAGCAATCCGATCTAGGCAAGCCCATACAAGTAGCCTTGGAAATTATATTACGCATTGAAAGCGTGGCGAGCGTCCATACTTCTTTCTTTTTTTTTATTGATACTGTAAGCCTTAACAGGCTCATACAGGAGTGGGAAGAAATTATACAGATTGTCATCTTCACATTAGACCACAGAACAAAAAATAGTAAACAAAACAAAAAAAAAATGAACACGTGAAAAAATAAGAATGAACAGTACGGACTACTCTAAACAATTACAAATTACAACTGTACATCTAGTCGAAGAACCAAGAAATAAAACAGAATAAAAACACCACAGGCTAACAGGGAAGAGTGCATATTAGACACAGATCTGAGAATTGAAACATCGAGTGGCATAAAAATCAAAACGTACATTCAATGAAAAGTTGCGCCATTATTCTACAACGCTGCAACTTACTGATCCAAAAACGTTTCAAGATTGGTAGTGAATGATTCGAGAGATTCTGAGGACACTATATCACGTGGCAGGTTATTCCATATTTCTATTACTGACGGAAAGTAGGAATACTTAAATGAATTGCAACGGGAGATGAAAGGCCTGATACTCTTGTCGTGGTTTGTTCTGGCGGAGCGCTGATATGGTGGTTTCAAGTACTCGTGTTTGTTGATGTTAATGTTGTCATGATAAAGCAGATAAAGAAATTTTAATGCAGCTATGCGTCGCCGGATCGCCAGTGTTTGAATGCTTGCCCTATTGCGGAGCGCGGTTATGTTGACATCTCGAGAATACTGAGAATACACAAATCGGAGCGCTTTATTTTGTATTCCCTCCAGCTGGTTAAGAAGGTAAGTTTGGTGCGGATTCCAGATTACACTGCCGTATTCGAGGATTGGTCGTACAAGGCATTTATAACTTGTTAGTCTAACTTTGGAAGGGGCTAGAGTTCTTTTTTTTTATCAAGCGATAGAAGCGTGCACAAAAGTGCGTAGTAAATGAAATTCTTAAACTCGTACATCAATCCATTTCTATCAATCAAAAGTACCTCGTTAATAATAAAGTTCACATACTACCATTTAAATTCACCCGGCCAATCCGACATAGGGTCACCAGTTTTTATGACCCCTTCATATAGTATGCGGCATCAAAACATTAAGGGTACTTTGGCAAGTTACGGAAATTTGGTACGGTATTACCGTACCGCCCCTTCTTTCTCGTTAGCGGCTTTCAATTTCAGTGACCCGAATGACAGTTTTTTTTTTTTGTTAACAGGAGGAGCAGCGCCGTGATACCGTACCGTATTTCCACAACTTGCCAAAGGACTATATTGTCCCGCAGCTAGCTAGCTTCCTTCGTTGTTCACTTCTTTCTGGCGTTGTACCATATTTACTCGAACGTGACGTGCGTTTTTTTATTTTTTCAGATCTTTTCAGATTGCGATCGAATACCGAAATTCTGTTTTTTTTTCTTCCTCGATGCAACGAAAGCTCACTTGCGTTAGAATCGTGGTGGCGTTACAATTGGGTAAATACGGTAGTTTTTCGCCGACACCGTTAACGCTTGTAATGTGTGACGATGAACTTCAGCGCGGCGAAATGGATCGTTTCAAATCAAACGGATTCTGCGTAGCTCGTCATCGGCGGTTGATACGTTGCATTTGCTTAGGCCACTAGATTTAATCGGTATGGGGAAATTAGCGAGCGTGTGCTGCGTGACTCTGTAGAAGCACCGTTCTGGGTGCCTAAAAACCGTGTTATAAAAACAGTGAGGACTTTTCTTTTACGACAGCTTGCGTAACCTTACTGTGCTTTATATCTGTTTTCTTCTGTGTTATTTTTTTCATTTCTTTTCGTTTGTTTAGTTATGAACCCGGCCATGACGTTAGAACCGGCTTCTATCTCATGACCCGGCCATGAGATAGAAGGCTCTGCATGACATACAGCTTTCACACACGTATTTTCACATTGAAACAACAAAAGCACATTTGTTTGCGTATTGTGTTGCCCCTTTCTCCGACTTCAGTTCGTGTGTGCGCACATTTCACGGGAAACGGCAAATAGGTTAGAAAAAAAGAAAACACCTACATTTTTTTAAAGACTCAGCCAGCAGACCAGCGTTCAAAGAAGGCAGTCACACGCGAATCATCCTTCCCGAGGTCGCTCACGGTCGCTGGAATCCGTGACGTCACGAACTCCAGCGCGCATGCGCGGTCGCCCTCCCCAATGTCGGGGCACCCGGGAGCACAGGCACGCTCACGTCATTTAGGCCTAACGATGTCGTCACGTTCGGTGGCGCATCGCTTTACGCAAGTTCAACCGTCGCGGAAGCGCGGTTGCTTTGCAAAGGTTGCCCGAACCGGCGTCTGTTTCGTGTCACAATGACGCTTCGTACGCGGTCGTTAGCACAGGCAGCGCAGAGTCTGTTGCATGCAGTGGGCAGATAGCCAAGCGAGGTAACCTGAAACATCACGTGTACTTTCGGCTCCCAAATGGACGAAGAAAAATCGATCGGGTCGGAAACTTTGTTGGGTATACGGTACAAGGGCAATAATAATAATAATAATAATAATAATAATAATAATAATAATAATAATAATAATAATAATAATAATAATAATAATAATAATAATTTCTGAGCCCCACGTGCCCTCTTATTGACGTCAGTTCCGTGACGGAAATGACGTGCGTCAATTCTCAATACCAAGACAAAACCTTTGGTGCCGATTAAATAATATTAGTAATATAAATGAATCTGAAGATCGTTGGCATGAAACATATCGAAAGGACATACGCATGCCTATCAATACTGGAAGACGTAACTTTCCACGGCGACTCGCAGGCTTTTCGCACGGGATGCCGCAAATTTCACTCTCAGACTGACGGCTATTGCCTTCCCCCTACTGGGGCGCAGTCCTTTCTATATTGTTTTCAACGTGTACTTAGACGTGTGGCACATAGGAGGCATCACACGAGACAACAGGAAGGTAGCAATGCTACCCACTGTATGTATACCCCCGACTCCAGCTATACGAGACAAGAGACTTAACGAACGTGTGCAAACGCTAACTTACAGTCGCAAGCAGAAATATAGCAGAATCGAGATTTTGTTGTTGTTGTTGTTTCTTGGCTCGTAGAACATCAAATCGTAGTTACCTCTGTCTGCGCCGTACATTGGCAAATAGGGAAGAAAGGTGGGCGTTGCGAAGCACCTTGCCGCCCTCTCCCCCCTTATGAAGAACGCCCTTGTATCCATTGGTAAAAAAAAAAAAGTTATGTATTTGCAGGCCCTCGCAGGAAGACATGTACCTGGAGAAGTGCCGCGATATTATTTTCCAGTATCACTGCATTACACTGCACATCACCCATGTGGGTAGAGTAGTTTGCGATGTAGTATACTTCGATGCGTCGTCGTCAATTTAGGCTCAATTAAGAAGCTTGCGAAGATGAAGTTGGCCGCTTCAGCAAGCACAAGGCCGGGTTCATAGGCGAAATTTTAGACCCACCATTACCTCTGTCTCAAATCGCATCTGATAGCCTGCATCGCTCCCTGCTCAGATATACTCCTCTTTCGATTTTCGGCTCTTCTTTTTATATTTATTTTCAGTCCAAAATTACATTTTCTTTGAAAAACCATTAGCCTTTTAGTTAAGATCCTGCCGCCCGGTTCTTGGCCGATCCCCCTTTGTGGGTGTGCGCCAGAGTGTCAAGGATCATCATCATCATCATCATCATCATCATCAGGCGAAACACGGGAGAGGCCTTCGCCTTGCACTGGATGTAATCAGGCTGATAATGACGATATATTGATGACCATGATGATGATGATAATTTTGGCGTGCTGTGCCGTAAGGGACAAGTACGACCAAGGATGGCCAGCTATACACAGCTTACAACGCTATTCATCACTTGTAGACTATTTTATCTAATAGATTGTGGGCGCCACCATCTTTTGCTGTTCAGTAAATCTTGTTTTTCATTTTGTAGATTGCGATGTGAATTAGTGATGATGATGTGGGGTTTTATGGCGCAACGGCCATTTGTTGGCCAAAGAGACGTGAATTACGAATGCCACGAAACACCGTATACGCACCTATACTCAACTGTTTCCATGTGTGTGCCTCTAACGAAACCCCGTTCCTTTAGTTGTTAGAGATTCAAAACACAAACGTTATAACAGCTAGCCTAACATGGGGGCACTGAAGGCCCTCCGTAAAATAGTCTTAGGCAGCGCTGACGGGCAGCATTTAAGTTGGAACTATATACGCAGACCGAACACAGTACGGCGGAAAAGCTATAGAGCTCTCAATGCACGCAACTTCAACGCCAGAGATCCGCCATACAATGGCCCTCGAAAGAGTCCCGGAAGCCCCGCAAGTGAGTGCGGGAGGCAGGCATCGGACGGGTAAACAAACTCGCATGACCCCCCCCCCCCCCCCCGCCCTTTTTCGACTTCGTATGAGCTTCTCTCTCTCGTCCATGTAGTACGTACAAGCTAAGTTTATCGGTCTTCTATGTTTGTAAGCACTGCGGCGTGCTCCCTACCGGGCTGCAGAAATTAGTTGCCTGTTCCTAGCTCTTCTAACCACTGCCACCACCACCACCAATGTTTGCGGAGTACACCGGGCAAGAGTCTACAAGTCCGCCTCGGTGGATCATCGGCTGCTCGGTTGCTGATCTAAAGGTTGCGGGTTCGATTGCGGCAGCGGAGGTCGCATTTCTAAGGAAGCGAAATAATAGAAGACCGTGTACTGTGCTACGTTAGTGCGCATTAAAAAAACACCATTTCATTTCATTATTTTCAATTGCAACATGATAGATGAAAAAAAAAAACTGTTTAAACCCATAGCCAAAGGCTAGAATAGGGTCCAATGATGCGATACATATGGTGAAAATTTCCGGATCCCTAAACTACAGCGTCTCTTATGATCATATCGCGGTTTTGGGGACCTCAAACCCCAGATATTCTTATTATTTAGAGTGTACAAGACTCTCGTCCATAGCTATAGTTTTGGAATTTGTGCGTGACATGCGCAACGAACGAACGGAAGTTGCGTGGCTTTCGAAAGGAGCAGGACCTACGGCGTCCTCTCATAATCACGCGGTGGTTTTGTAACGTAAAACCCTTACAATTTTTATTACTGCCTCGTGATGACGTCGCATGAGGGATATGTCATGGCGTCGTGGCGGAGTGTACGGAAAGTGAAACTAGTCGTTGAAAAGGTACGATGGTTAAGTATTTAGGAACGCCTCTGAGCCTCTTTGTTTTTTTTTTAATTTAGTATTTACGTCCCGAAGGTCCCGACCTTCCTTGTGTTCAGGCTGGAAGGAGGGGGGGGGGGGGCGGACTTCTTGCAAGTGTCTTTCCTTGAGATGAATCTTTCAAGTTGTGCGTATACTCGAGTTGCTTGAGAGTTAGTCACACATTGCAATGAACATTTTAGTCTATTATTTCGAACTATGCAGGCCTGCGTTCAATAGCCTTCAATATCCTTCATCTACGTGAGGCTAATGAATTCACAACTGCCACTCCACTGCTCCCGGAGAAGGCAATAGAACAATGGAAATTGCACGAGCTGCGAAGCCATGCTCGTTTTTTAAAATTTATATGCCGGAGCATGATTCGAATTTTTGCGCAAATAAAAATAAAGCCAAGGTTGCGTCCATGGCAAGGTGTGTGTCCCCGCTGTGGAGTCGCAGAGGGTGAAGAACCGGGCCCGTGCCCCCCCCCCCCTTTTTTTTTGTTTGGTCATAGCATAGAGAGCACGACATGGCACTCGACCGCATCTGCCAGTCTGGGCACCCCTTCAGATCAAGGTGGTGATCCCTCCCCGAAAAAAAAAAATATCCGCCTAAGCCCCTGCTGTCGCCTATTTGCGATTTTTCCGGATTTGCGCCAGTGTGCAAGCGTGTGTGGGCGCGCCTACACACACACACACACACACACACACACACACACACACACGCGCGCGCGCGCGCACACACGTTTTGTGAAGGGATGGATGTACGCCCCTTCACAATAGGGCTTCCGGGCAATGGCGCGCTGCCGTAATGACCCCCCGGCTCCCCTCGTTCTCTCAGGGTTGGCAACGGCGTCGGCTGAGTGATGCGCACTCAAGTCACTCGCGACGACGAGCGTGCCGCAGTTCCGCTAGGGTGGCTAGAATGCAATTCTAGCCACCCTAGCGGAACTCAAAACGACCATCGCGGGTACATTGCAACGGAGAAAACTGGCAGCCCCTCCGATTACAGCGCCACCGCTGCAAGCTCGCGAGCGGGAGCCACCTTGGAGCGGCCGGTTTTCAAACCTCCCGATTCTAGCCACCCTAGTTCCGCCACCGCAAGCGCGCGCCTTCTGGCGATTGCGGGCGAGAAACTCGCAGACGTGGCAGTCCGTTTAATAGCAAGTTTGCGAAAAGCGCATCGTGGCATGAACGGTTTCCCTTTTTTCGTAGAAGTGCACATTGTCATTCGCTGATCGTTCGGTAGAAAAGCTCCAGACAGAATAGTTGGTGATATTAGAAAGTTAGTCCGCATAAATCGAGCGAAGCCATTTATATGCCAAGTGTTTTCGATAACCCCTTCAGATCCATCGTTATGTTAATTTCGCTACAGAAACATTGGCCCTCATGATCTGACGAAAAAGTGAGTTTCACGTTGATAGAACCGGTGTCCCTGTCGGAGACTAAGTATTGTAGAGCCACACGAGAATAATGCGCAGTGACTTTTGGCTTCCTTGGAAAAGCAAAAAATCACCACCCCACCCCCCGCTCAGAATAAAATTACTTTGCGTATGTGCATTGCGCCTGTACGTACATTTTACATGTCCCCCAGCCACGCAAGGACAGGCACTCGTACAAGCGTGGGTAAATAAATCCCCTCAACAAACTATAGGAAGGAAGGAAGCAACAAAAGGGAGAAGGCAGGGAGGTTAACCAGAAAGACATCCGGTTGGCTACCCTATACACTGGGGGATTAGGGAAGGGGAGCAGAAAGTCAAAGTTCACTTATGACGTGAAATTATTTGATTCTTGGCAAAGATGTGTTATATTTACAACATTTTTGTCTTTTTGGCGACGTGAGTCATCTATAAATAATAAATAATAAATAAATAAATAAATAATAAATAAATAAATAAACGGGTACATCGGAGTAAAAGCCACTGCGCTGCAGGATAACGGAACCCCCCGTCATTGGGTCAAGTGACTTTTGGGAATGTAACAGTGCCCGAAGTACATATATATACAATTTAGTTACACGCCGGCAAAAGCCTTGTTCACCGTCACTCCCTGGCTTAAGGCGAAATCCTTTTGTGGGGGATCGTTGAGTTGTCGAAAAATCTGGCTTCTGGTGGCGTAGAAGACGCAGATGTCTCTTAGCGTTACACACAGACGCAATGTTGCCTATGATTAAGAGTACAAGTTAAAGTGAACTCGAAGAGAGCACAAAGTTAACATACATTAAGGTGAATCTCTTCACCCTAACGGATAAGTAATGTACGGGACTGGCACGTGCGCTTTTTGTTGGTCTGCCTTTATTATTGTTATTTTTCTCTTTCACCCCCTTTATATAAACACTGACGTTTGCAATAAACGTTTAGTGTAAGTTAAGCGCTGGTGTTGTGTGTTCTGTGTAATAGTTGCTGCGCTTCCTACCAAGATGGAATCTCTTCAGCGCTAGCTTAAGGCATGTACACTACTTATTAGAGGAAACTATGACACTGTAATCGTTCAGCCACAATGGAAATCATCAGAAGTTCACCGCACTAATCTTTTCAAATATTCCTTCTTCCTACAAACTATCACCGACTGGAACAACCTACCATTTTTCTCCCTTAAATAACGACGATCTCTTAGAACATGTTACTATTTTAACTTCTGACCATGATGTACCAATTTTTATAGCTTCATTATATGTTATCCCTCAGTTCCTTGATATTTAGTTTAAAAAGCCAATGTCACTTGCCATATGTCATGCCTCTGTGTGTATATACGTGACGTGCTTTTACCACATGGTCTTACTTTAGTGCGTGAAAACTTTCTGTTTGATGTTTCTACTTTTGTTGCTTCACCTTGACGTACCACTTTTAAAGGAATATGTAGTTTTTGCCTTATTTTATGCTGAAGTTTCTTTTGTACACATGCCGGTGTTATTTTTTTTTGCTGAGTATGCGATTTCTCTGCCTTTATTTGCTTTGTTTGTGTCTTTTTGCCCTTCATGCTAGGGCCCCTGTTTGGGCCTGCAGTATTTTATAAATAAATAAATAACTACACGAATTTGCCTAATCTCCGCGCTTGTGGCTTTGCTTATAATGTGCTGTGTTTTTTTTTTCGAACAAAATATACGGCTCGTTGTGAACCCCGTGAGCCGATTTGTAACGTTGAGCATAAAAGAATCGAAATGGTGAGGTGGGACTGCTGAACATTTAATAATATTTTACCAATTTTCTAAGTAAAAAGGCCACGCGAAGTCGAAAGTAAGAAGCCTAGGCAAATCAAGGCACTGCCAGATCATTCTCCACGCTGTTGAAGTGCCACGTATTGTAGCTATACCACAGACACAAGCGCGAGATTTCGTTCTAGTGTGTATTATCACGAAACTCTGCGGCTAAAGGCGTGGCTTGAAAATGTGGCAGCTTGGTCCAGTCGGTAGGTCATGATGACTGCAGAACTAAGGTCAAAACAAAAAGGCACACAAAGACGAGCGCTAACTTCCAACTGGGTTTTTATTGTGCAGAGAACGAAGCTGTATAGGGAACAAAAACACGTGACCAAAAATGAGCAATACAAAGAAGATACCCGTAAAGAAACCCAACGAAACATCAAAGGCATGGAGGGATGCGATTAGCTCCGGCAATGCAGTGGCGCGTTCACGTAGCGAATCTCGGAAGCCACGCAATCCCGTGTATCTATCGCTGCACTGCACGCGACTGCGCTGGAGGGGACAGCACTACGCGTGCGGAACTCCGCGCAAGTAGCTGAACCGCCGTCTAGCGGCAGCGGTGAGAGAGTGCGTAGATTAAAAAGGGAGTGCCGCCACTCCCATATACACTACTTACTATAAGAAGCAGCAGGGTCTCTCTCGACGAGAGTCGCAACGGGAAAGGATGCCGCGTCCCGCTTCTTGGAAGTCATCGAGTCGCGTCGTGTACATAAACGGAACTCTCTCTCTCTCTCATCTCTCTACAAAGTATATATACACACACAAGCACATACCCAAGATCACGGGATCTGATGCGACGCAGTGGAGAGGGCCTCTTAATTTGGTACGCGCCGCGTCTGTGTGTTTTGTACGTACAGCCAGACTGCAATGGACATTTAAGGAAGACAGAAGCGGCGCTGGGGAGGGGTCGAGTTTTACCACTCGTGGTGTTTGGCTGGGTGGGCGGCCTGGAAAAGATGAAAGGGCTGCAGCACTGCTGTAACAGTTCGAAGTGACCAAATGGGACAAAAATGAAAAAAAAAAAGCTTGAAAGTATTGCAAGTGACATAGTTGTCTCCACGTCCGAATGTCCCAGAAGATGACATCGTTAACGATAAATAATGATATTGTTATTATCCACACAATGCATTTTCTGACAACCTTCTCTCCGTGTAGGTGCTGTAATGATAAAAATGCTAGACGACACAGCTTCTAGATTTATACAAATATAATTAATAAAGTAGAACCTGTCTGAGGAAAAAGTTGCAAAAAAAAAAAAACAGCGCGAATAGACTGTTAACGGCACCGATTACATCGCTGTCATTGCTCTGTCCGCATAGGCGCCTACACAGAGGGGAGTCGAGCACATGGTTTCGATAGTTTCAATTAACGATTAGACGCTATGCATTGTAGAGTGTTGATGCTCCATTCTCGGTTTTCTTTCGTGTCTCGCTTGTCCGTCGTTGCGCCGGTCCAAGTGACGCCAAGCTTTACGCGATAGACAAGACACGTGGAACATGGCGCAACAACGCTCGCGTGTGCGTAAAGATAAAAGGGCGAGTCGGGACCTTAGAATACCCACGCCAGCTTGTCCGCGCTGCTGGGTTGACGGTTTCCACGAGAGGTGCTTCCTTCTTTACGTTCCGCAAGTTTTTCGCGAACCGAGGCCATGGTTCGAGAACGCGCGGAACAGCCATGTTGGTAGCTAGTCCCCGGAGGGTTAACAATTGTATAGGCGCGGCTCGATCCAGAGATGGTGTGACCATAAGAGGACGCAGGCGCAAACTTCATCGAATCCCCCCCCCCCCCCTTGCCTATTCTCGTACTTAGCTGGTCGAGTCCCAAAGAGGGCAAGCTTTTTTTTTTTCCATTGTTCTCCCAGTTCTTGTTATTCTCCCAGTTTTTTGTTGCTCAGTTGCACCACCGTTGCTGCTCACTTGAATTCTATACCTACGCCTTCCGAATTTCTTTATTGTGTTTCGTTCATGTACCTTGAATTTCTTGTTAATCAAGCTTTCTGCATATCGGTAAACATTCGCGTATTACATTTGTTTGAGTGTCAGTGACTAGACACGCTTTGTCACGATGTTGTGTTATTTTCTGTGTATTCCATGTTATTGATGAGCGCCCTATTACTCTTTGAAGTTTGTACCCCCCTTACTCAATGCTCTCATTGAGCTTGTAAGGTATCATAAATAAATAAATAAAAGCCCCGCAACGGATGCTAAGGCAAAAACGAAGTCATGTAGTTTTTTTCTCAAAAGCCTGTCATTGGTCTCGGGCTTTGTGGAGTTGGGGAGGAGGTCTTTTGGAGTTGCGAGCACCTTCGAATGCAACAGCAGGATAATTGTTATAGTGCGGTTTCCTTATCATATGACCTACCAACTAGCACAAGCCGCCACTCTTCTTTCTAAGCAACATCAAGATTCAGCGGTTGCCATTAATACAAACAAAAAGCGTTGTCATTAACTACGCAATAACCCAGCACGCCAACAGATTACGTGCAAGGTCCGACTATGTAAACGTACGGAGCAGGATTGGCACCTGCCCCCCCCCCCCCCACTGTATCCCCCTAGGGGGGAGTCCACACCCACCTCCACCTTCCTGTGCGCGCGCGATACGTGGAGATGCGAATGTACATGAGTGCATGCTCCGTACGAGATGATCTCCACCCTGAGAAGTAGAGGAAGTATAGAATGGCGTAACACGGCCTTGAATTCGCTCGAGCTTCTTTAGCGCGAATACCCCCTTCTCTCCTTTTACCTCTCACTCAACTTGTATCGCCCCTTCTCGCTTGTAGCATGTCTGGCTTGTAAAAGGGTATTACAAACCAAAGGTGCCCGCCAAAACGCTGCAAACCCGAAAAAAAACATTAACGAACGTGGTACGAAGCTGTCAACTTACGGCTGCGCCGTACTACAGTCTACGAGCTCATCAGTTTGGAACGGTTTTGATTAGTTAGTAACCAAACTCTAGTTAGAACGCGGTGCACATTAATTTAAAAAAATTAGGGCAATCACTTATTGATTAATGACTATGTAAGTCTGTATTAGTAGTCAGTACTTCTAGCAAAAATTTAAAGTACTTTCCGCTTAAACTTTCTTTCTCCTCCTCCCTAAAGTACTGAGTTACTACTTGTAGTCTCTCATATAGTAAGTGACTAAAGTGTTAAAGTTGCACTAAAGGAGAACTTTTTGAAGGGGCTCGTCTCTTTAATAGGCACAACCACATATGAATCCAATAGACAGCGAAGCCAAGGAAAGCGTAAGTGGTATTTGATGTTTTTAAATGAAGTTTGGCCGTCTGTTGGATCGATATGGCGGAAGTTGTAGTTTTGTACTTGTCGTAAAGCGCTAATGTTATTTTAGCTGGACTAAACGACTTTAGTCCATTAGTCAGTTCCGTTAACCTAATACATGCGATTCACTGACAGTCTCCGGACATCTTTTCTGGTGTATACTGTACGTTGAGAAAAAAGGGTCTCCCACAGGTCCAAGATTGTTTTTATACGGCATTGTAATGCATTAAAACTATTAGGCCATAGCATACCGTACTATTACTTAACTATTCATCACTGAGGAAAAATAAATAAACTAGTATAACTGCCTTACACGGCGCACTGCTGATCGCGGTTATAAGCTCCGGTCGAAACGGAATTTCTCAGCTCTGTAATTGGCTTCATTCTGCGGCTTGCGTTAAGGAGTCGATCACGACTATAAGAAGTTCGATCCGTATTGGGTGCGATCGCCATCAAATGCGCCTTTGTGACACCGGTATCGTAGAGTTTCCCGCAATACTAGAGGGAACTCTGGCGCTAGTATCTATATGGAAGCTGCAACGCACGGCGCTTCAGCGAGCATATAGGAATTACGTATAGTACACAAACCTGTCTAGTCTTTGTTCTTCTGGCTTCGTTTGGCTTCGCATATACCGGATTCGCTTTGTTACCAAGACGACAATCGGCAAATTTAAGTTGTTTCACTTCACCACCGTAACCTTTTAGGCTCGCCAATTTTGATCGGCTCACGCAGTTCGCAACAGTCGATATTCTTTTTTTTAACAAAACCACAACACGGCAGTAAACAATACCAAAAGTGCGTTAGAAGTCCGCAAGCACGAAGACTGCGTTCGTTAATGAATGCTGGGACGATATTCCGCAACTCCACTCGTCTGTCGGCTCTCTTTATGCTCCGCGCAGACAATGGCCGGGTATACAATGAAGCGAGCGTTTCGGGACTGCTACGGAGGGCAGGCCACAACGCGTCATTATTTACAAGGCAATGAATAAGTTGCCCGAAAAAAAAAAGTGAGACGTGCGCAACGGACGCCATTTCACTAATGAATGCGACGCGTGTTTGAGCGAGATAGCGTGGCACGTATCTCGATTGATTGATTGATTGATTGATTGATTGATTGATTGATATGTGGGAGACGCCGTAGTGGAGGGATCCGGAAATTTTGACCACCAGTAGTGGAGGGCTCCGGAAATTTCGACCATCAGTAGTGGAGGGCTCCGGAAATTTCGACCACCTGGTGGTCAAAATTTCCGGAGCCCTCCACTACTGGTGGTCGAAATTTCCGGATCCCTCCACTACGGCAGCTCTCGCGGTGGTTTTGGCACGTTAAACCCCACATATCAATCAATCAATCAATCAATCAATCAATCAATCAATCAATCAATCAAGCTTTCCGTGGGACTGTTTGCCATTAGTTCTTTGGGCGCATATATCACACAGGCACCGCAATACTTTCAATCATTCGTTCGTTTGTTCACTCACTGACTCTGACTCACTGGCTTACGCGCACCTCACAAGCATCGTAGTTGCATCGCGTTGCGTTCTATTTAACGCGCATTAGCATCGCACATTATACACGGACGTCTAACTATTTTGCCCCAATTTCTATGGCGCCCGCCGGGGCCGCGGGAATCGAACCCGCGACCATCAGGCTCGACCGCGGCCGCCTCACAGATGTGTATACCCGCGGTACCTCGCTTCTCCGTAGAATGACGATTAGCGACATATATTATTTCCTTACTTCGGAAAATTACGATGATTTGCGGGTAGCCAGCAAGCTGTATATTGCAGATATAGTCGCCCCGAGAAAGTATACAACGGGGCTTTTTTTTTTTTAAATTTTAACTTTCGTTGCGACCGTGCTACGCGTACCGGGCAACCCTGGCGTGTCTTCTTTTTCTTTTTTCAATTAATTTTCTTTTTGTCTGGCTAGTAAAGGAAGAGTGTGCGGGCGAAAAGGGGCTCTCGAAAGCTCTTGTCTGCGAAGCCGTGCATGTCTGGTAAGGGAGAAGACCGGTTTTTCCTTTGCTCGACGCTAGTCGAGCGACCACCCGAAGTGACCGCCGATGCCCACGCAACAACAGAAGTCCTAGAAGAAGAAGAAAATTCTAGAAAGAAACAAACTTAAAAAAAACGTGAGACAAAAATAAATCGTGTGCGGCGGAACGCATCCACTAGACACGTGTCCCACTTGAACGTCTTCTCAGCGTATCCATAACGTCCGTCGAAGAGTAGAAGAAGAAGAAGAAAAAAAGAAAGTATTCGACGAAGTCCGGCAGAAGAAGAGCAAGAAAAGAAAAAAGACAAGTGTTGAAACGTAACGAATTTCTTTTTTTTTTCTTTTTGAACGCGCGCCAAATGAACGGCCGTGCCAACTGCAGACGGACCGCGCTCAGAAAAGGGACTCGAACTTTTCGATGCCGGGAGAAACGTTGGAAGAATACACGAATCGCGTATAGAAACTGAAAGGCCGGCTAGTTGGAACTTATCCATAATTGGGCAGTGCACAAATGGAAACACACAAGAGAAGGAAACGGGACAAACCACTGGCCTCATGGCGAAGTGTGTTCGCAACTGCGTTAGGCCAGCCATCTGTTGCTTTATCAGAGCAAGAAATTGGTTTAATCGATCGTATGTAATCTTGCGTGGCGCATGACATAATTTTCAGCACGCATATATATATATATATATATATATATATATATATATATATATATATATATATATATATATATATATATATGCTTTCCTTCAAATAAACATTCAGTCATTAGACCAGCGCTCGTCCTATTTTCTTCTCTTTTGTGTTTCCTTTTGTGCGCTGCCCACTTGTGGATACGAGTGGCGTCTCGCCGCTAGACCGACCTACCTCTGTGTCCACTGTATAAGTTGTGTCATCATCGTCATCATCAGCCTGACTACGTCCACTGCAGGACGAAGGCCTCTCCCATGTTCCGCCAGTTAACCCGGTCCTGTGCTTGCTGCTGCCAATTTATACCCGCAAACTTCTTAATCTCATCTGCCCACCTAATCTTCTGTCTCCCCCCTAACCCGCTTGCCTTCTCTGGGAATCCAGTTTGTTACCCTTAATGACCAGCGGTTATCCTGTCTACGCGCTACATGGCCGGCCCATGTCCATTTCCTCTTCTTTGTGTAAGTTGTGTAAGGTATCCTAAACTAACTAACTAACTAGCTAACTAACTAACTAATAAAATAAATCAATGAACGAGTAGGAATCAGAAGTAGGAATCAGAAGTATAGGAATCAGAAGTCCTAGGGAAGCCCGGCCCTCCTTCCATTTAACAAAAAAAAAAGGGCGCATTTTTCGTGCTACGACATTATATTATCCACCGTGGCTCACTTGCGTTGTTTACTTTCTTGAATACCCGGCGGCCACTTTCCTATCTAGAATGTGCCTCGTCACGCTGATAACGATCGTGCCACTCGCGACCGGGAAATGCGGGTCGCACGGCGATAGTGCAAGGAAAGACATGCAAGATAGTTGACGATTGTTGTTCTGAACAGCAAATCGCTCTTCTCACTCGTTCGTTGTTGAATTTTTTTTTCTGAACAGTGAAGTTTCAAACTTGACGATACGATTCCGATGCACCCGATGGAGGCGGAAATGTTGTAGGCCCGTGTGCTCAGATTTGGGTGCACGTTAAAGAACCCCAGGTGGTCGAAATTTCCGGAGCCCTCCTCTACGGCGTCTCTCATAATCATATGGTGGTTTTGGGACGTTAAACCCCACATATCAATCAATCAATCGATCAATCAATCAATCAATCAATCGATTCCGATGCACACCGTGGATAAGGTGTAACCGCGTGGATCACAGCGTGGATAAGTTGCCACGGAATCAAATGTAGCCGCTCCACTTGAGTTTTTTCTTTTTTTGTTGTTTTGGCATGCGCCGAGATGTAAGTATAGGCACACGGATGTTCTAGCATTTCGTCCCCTCGTCCAGATGCGGCCACCGTGGCCGGGATTCGAACCCGCGCCCTCGAACTTCGTAGCGTGGCGTTTCAACGTGCTAAGTTATACCGCAGTAGGTTAGCGCGCGGGAGAGCCGATATAGCGAGGTTTAGGTTTGTACTAGGTTTAGCGTTGTATTGCAGGTATAGTTTTGCCTTAGTTTCGTGCAGTATTTTTACGCACTGTATGCCACAACTTCCGCGCGTGAGTTTATGCATGAAATTGTTTTTTTTTTGTTGCGATGGACGCTAAAGCTGGTTACCAAAATATAGATCTATGTATTTATGTAGTGTACGAGTTTTACTGCCTTTAATTGCTCTAAGACCAGAATTGTATGCTTATGAAAAAACTGTATGTGAGTCCACGTTTACGTCTTGAGAAATGCCGGACTCCGACTGAAACGACGTCTGATGACTGATGAAACACACACACACACACACACACACACACACACACACACACACACACACACACACACACACACACACACACACACACACACACACACACACACACACACACACCCCTACTGTTTTGTTGCAGAGAGTTGATTGAAGTCAGTCGCTGCTTGCATATCTCTAAATAGTATTATCAAACCGACAAAACAGTCATAGCTCCGAACCTCACTTTCGCCTGGGTGGGTCCAATTTTTTCGTCACAATTTGGGGGGGGGGGGGGTGAGGCCATATGATACCGCACGCGTCAAACAAGGCATAAACGTATAAACAGAAAAAAGAGCGCACAGAAGCGTATCGGAATCGATGCGACGGGTGCTGAGTCACCGCAACACGTCTGACCGAAACGACGCGAAAGCAGACGACATCAAATCAATACGACACGAGGACGTATATACTTCGCGCTGAAAGCTGCGCCGTTCGTATCTGCATCGGCGTGCTAATGCGCGTGGCTATCAATAAACATCGTACGTGTCGCCTCGACGTCGTCGATCAAGTCAATTATCGAACGACATGTGAATGTCTAAGTCGGCTATTAATAGTAGACGCCGGAAGGGTCGACGACCTCCGAAGATGCGGCACGTTCTGCAAGGCGCGCCGCTCTCGTCTGGTAACGGAAGTGATGATAGTGGGCGCCCGAAGTCGCCGACCGAATCGAGACCGGTTGCAAGAGAACAGTAAAACGCTCGTTCATGAACTAATTTGTGCACGTCGATAGTCCGTATGAATACTGATTATGTGTTTCTCTTGTGTTCGATGCGTTGTCGTGTTCATGGTGTGCCCAGTTTGCTGTCAGTGAAGTACACAATGGTTTGTTAAAAATTCCTTTAGCGGCGCGTTTTCTCTGTTCTTTTATACTGGTGCTCGCTTCACTACCCAATGCAGTGGCGCGCAACGCGCTTAATCTTTTGCGCCCTCTATAGGAAAACAATCGCAAAAGTCGGTCCCTACAACTCTACCGTAACATGCACTACACAACGTATACAACCAGTCAAGCCAATAGACAAGCCGAGGAAAGTATGGGGGACATTATCTGTTTGTATTTCACCGAAAAAAAAAAATGACCTTTTAGTTGAACGGAGTGTAAGTATACGCGCAAATATTTGTTGGGCGCGAATCCACAAAACGCCGAGAAGAATCGCAATTCGACTTCATATACGTTCCACCGCGGACACCAACTGACCATTATTGCCGATCATTTGCCAACTGCTCCGCAGCGGCTACAAACTGTAAACAAGTTTGTAATTCGCGCGTTCTTCACAAATCGCTCGCCTCCTGTCAATCGGCCGTTGCAGGCGCGATTCAGATGGATTGTGTGATGGCGCATCAGCGCAAAGCGGCAATTTCAAGTAACAACGACTGTACTTTTTTTTTTACTATTAAAGCTTACATCGACGAGCGGGCTCGGATTATCCGCGAAACTACGTCATGTTTCGCGACACATTAAACACGCCAGGCGATGATTGAAATGTTGCGGACATGATCGCGGCTGCGGTTATGATGTACGCGTTTGTCGCACTGCGTTGCACCGAAGCCATTGTTGTGCGGGTGCCGCTATACGAGCGAAACTACTTCGACAAAGCGCGTTCCAAAGCGTTTGAAAGAAAAGATGCGGCAGTAGAGGACGGTCAAGTGGCCGCGGTATTGTTTTTTTCCCGCTTCGACCAGAGAGGTTAACGCCCGCAGACTCCCCGGATCAATTCGCGCGGCGCGAAAAATATTCAAAAAAGAATTTAAGCAAATTGTGAAGCCGTTGAGCGAAGCAAAACGCAGTACGGGAAGAAACGTGGCAGACGGGATACACACTCACAATTTAAATTTATCGAAAAAAAAAAGATTCCAAGAAAGTGAATTCACGCTCCGTCGCAAGCTCACGCGTAAACGTAATTAAAAGTTTCTGATATAACGCGCTGCCCAATAGCTCTTTTCACTGCGTCTATACGTACGAGTTTAGGTTTGACGACGCTTTCTTAGAATCTCTTCAGCAAACTTCAGTTGTAAGCGAGTGTCTATCCCGTCAGCAACGTTTTCCCCCCGCACCCCGTTTTGTCTCGCTCAACGATTTCGCAATGATGCACCACTCGGGCTTAAAACGGTCAACGCCTGTGGAATTAAATCGAAGCGACAAGAGCGCGCGTAGAAGCGAAAGACGCCCGCCGACGGTTGCAAAACACGTCCGCGCGGGAAGAAATGCTGTGTATGGACTCACCATGATGCCGCCTTTCCGGGCCGGTTCAGTCGGTGCGAGACGAGAAAAAAAAAATGCGTCCTCGGTGAAAATCCTGCAGCGTCGTCGGTGCTTTTTCTTTCACGGCCGAGTGTTGCTTCCCTCGAGCGAAACGTCGATTGAACGCGATCGATCTCTGCACAAGCACACGGTTGTAACGAAGACTTTGGCGGCAGCAGCTGTCAAATCGCGCCGATCACGCACGTTGAATGGGGCTCGCGGCCGGTTTGCCTTCTTTCCGGGTTTTCCTGCTTCCCCTGCGCCGTCGGCTTCGCCACTGGGGTGCGGTTGATCATTGTTGCCCGGTTGGGTCTTCGTATTCCGCTAAACACGGTAAGTGATTTCAAATCGGAACCGAAACTAACTTTTTTTGTGTGTGAAATACGTTATCTGTGATTAGTACGAGTTCAATTGTTTTAATTGAACACTATTTGCACTCGCTGCCAGCACGTTTTATATATCAAACTGCCAAAAAAAAAGCCTTTCCCATATCGACAAAATGGGCTAGCGAAGATTGCCTTGTGCATGCGTCACGTACTATTTTTATAAAGACGACAACCTTCCTTGGGATGCGTCAGTGCAAAAATTTTGGTCTGTATCCAATGATTCAGCCACCCGGCTTAAGTTTAAGCCCATGCTTCAAACATTGCCAATCGGAAAGCAAATGTTACGCATACTTGAGGCGCAACATTAACACGCAAGTTTTAGGCAGTGTGTCTTTTTATGTCAACATTGCGTAGATACGAAATTAAACAGTTCGAAGCGTTTATTCCGCTGCGCTGACAATGTGAGCTATGAACGATAAAGCGGGTGTTTCCTATGCTATGCTGCGCGCACGAGCCACCTTCACATAGAAACGGCTGCTGCGCCGCACGGAAATGACGTCGTGCACTTTGCCGGTTAGGCGCTTAGTTTGAATAGTCGGAGGGCCTAGTAGTATGTCTAAACGTAACAATAGAAGACACTGAAGTTACTTCCAAACGCAAAAGTAAAAAAAATGTTAGTTAGGTTCAGTGTGACAGTAATACAAAACCAGCTTGTTAATACTACCCAATCGATCGGCAGTTGTGGCGTAGTTGGTTAGTGCAAAGCATTAAGTATGAGTGAGGTCGGTGGTTCAAGCCCCATGGCAGTTTTGTAAATTTTTATTTCTTTATTTAGTTCGCGCATGCATTGTTTTAACATTTGCGCCTGCTCATCAGCCTCCTGTCAGCCTGACTTGCTGCTGGTGGTCCTGTTGTCCACAGGCCCTTTAATATTGGATGTTTGATGACTCTCGCAGACTTGACTATATTATGATAAAGTGCTTTGTGAATTAATGGCGAGACGCATAAAGACACAGGAAACTTTGTTTACGTCGCTCTGTGTACCACCACCTGACGAGGTAACCGGCAGGCCGCTTCAAAATGCTGACGTGTCACCGCAATGCTCTAGGCGGTTAGCACTTGATAAACGATGCCCAAGGGCAAGTGCCGATGGCGTTAGCCCATCTAACTGCAAAATAGATTGTGTGCCTTGCTGAATAACACGCACGGCCTGTGACAGCACGAGAGCATTTACGCAGCAACGGATGAAAACGGCCGTACGTGTTCGCATTTAACAGAACTGCCGGCAATGCAGTAGCTTTGGCCTTCGCAGATCACATGCTTCGTAAGAACACTACAGTAAAACTGTTTCCATTCATCGTAAGTAAACTTAGCAGATGCACTGGGGTTTCATGCATGTGCGTCATGGTTAGTCACACGTGAATTGTGCAAAAGCATTTATTTCGTCGTCGACCTTGTCCTTCGTGACAAGCAAAACTAGGCAGCAAGGAAACTTTCACCTTTGACAACACCACGATTGGCATTGTATTCTAGAAAATACAGTACGTCCTTCAACAATAATCCGCACTTCTCACTGAGAAACTTTATGGCGCACACACTCAGATGAAGCTGCGGCGCGGTGGACGGCCACGCTAGCTCCAAACTTGAGGTTCAACTGGGCATCCAGCTATCTCATGAAGCAGCGACGACACTCCAGTCCTCCTTGGGAGTGGCCTAGGCCCAGGCCACGATTTTGCCGGAGTTTTCAATAAGGTTGCCACCACCAACACAGGTCGCAGGCAGTTACCATCTCACACTGTTTACCTTTCGCAGCCGCAGTGCCCAATGTGCCCCCTGTATTTAAAATGCTTGTAATATGTGTTTAAATAGCAAATATAAGCTAATTTACTCGTCAAACACCTGCTTAGTGACATTTTTGTAGGTTTAGCGCATTATAAATTAATATATTATACATATAAATAGCTTTAGGTAATAATTTTTAAAGTGACGTCGCTTTCATGCGGTGTAGGAGCCACTTTTGTGTGGTGCTGGCTGCTGCGCCGCGCGACGCAGAAGACGCTGCAAAAAAAAAAAAAATCAGGAGCTGTCAATTAAAACGACCCGGTGGTGCCACCTACCAGTGGCTCTGCGCTCTAAAAAAAAAAAAAACGTTCGTTTCCTCGCATCACAGCCAGACTGCGTTATGAAGCGTGAAAACTTGGGCAAGCTGGTACGACATAACTGAATATATGAACAGTCGCAACCTAGAAGTAGTAACAGCGTGATTACGGAAGCAATAAACAAGGGCAGAATGAGCGCCGACTTTCAGAAATAATTTAGTAACGGAGTGGTGTACATATATAGGGTAAAAAAAGAGAATGGGTATATGCGTAGAAGGGTGCAGTTAATAACCACTGCGATACAATGTCAACAAAACTCTTGTCACTTGTTGATTGAGCTGGAAAGCAGAACACATCTTAAAAATGATCGAGATAAGCAGCCTATTTTTCCAATAACGCATCTGATAGCGAACTTACACATGTTCCGTCAAGCTTACTTATCTGATAAGCCTCTAGTGTTTGGCGCGTGGCGTACGAGTGGTGCTTGCCTATTACCTCGCAACGCCCAAAGAAGGGCACTCAGCCGTAGTCACGGCAGGGTACTCCGATTGATTGATATGTGGGGTTTAACGTCCCAAAACCACTCTATGATTATGAGAGACGCCGTAGTGGAGGGCTCCGGAAATTTAGACCACCTGGGGTTCTTTAACGTGCACCCATATCTGAGCACGACAGGGTACTCCGGAATGTTCTTGAAACACATTGTGGCCATTATTATTATACTTGCTAAAACGGTTAATCAAACACCTTCCGGTTTGCCCTATGTATTTATTACCGCAGGATAGCGGAAGAAGATACTCGACACCAGTAGCACAAGGAACAAAGCGCGTTTTGTGTTTCGCAGAGCATCTTACTCTATTTGCAGCGGGATGGCTCACCAACCTATAAAGCTCTATTAGCTTTTCCGGGGCGGAAAAGACAGCAGTGGTACCAGTGGTTCAGCATCCCGAAACCACCACATGATTATGAGAGAAGCAGTAGGGGAAGGCTCCAGAAATCTTGGCCACCTGGGGTCCTTTAACGTGCACCCAAGTCTAAGCACACGCGCCTACAACATTTCCGCCTTCATGGAAAACGCGGCCGCTGCAGCCGGGATTTGATCCCGCGACCTGCGGGTCAGCAGCCGAGTAGCTTAGCCACTAGACCACCGCGGCGGGGCTCGCCGTCCAACCTGACACTACAGTTATACTATGGCAGTATAGCGACGCTGCCTTCCCCTTCCCCCAACCACACGCGCCGACCACCAAAGACTGGCAAAATAACGGTACTTATCAGGCGCCTGGCAGAACTTTCCCGTTCATTCAAAGATCGCATTGCGATGTGACATCATGCGTGATGTTGTTGCCAAGGTGAAGGTGACCGGAAGTTCCGCTATTGCGTTCCCTGGAATGTGGAAACGCGCTCGTTCTGACGCCGGGCATTGTACCGGAAGCTAGGCGAGTCGGTAAATGTTGTTGAACATGTTTGAAAAAGCCGCGCGAAAGCCGTCACTGACAGGAGTGGTGTGTGGGACGGCAACCACCTGTGGCGTCCTGGACTGAGGGCAGCCATACAGCACTGCTAGATGGCACTTCCTGACCAAGCTTGCTCCGCGACCCACGAACACCTTTACGTAAATCTTTTCTCCTTTTTTTCCTTGTAACTAATGCCTGTGCCCAGGTCAATTTGCGAGCTGGTTTTCCAATTGTGTTCAAGATTGGATGGAAGCTTTGTTTCGGCCGATGGCTAGGGGGATGATTGGGGGCAAAGGCCGAAGCCTCCTCCCCCGTCATTCTAGACGGGTGCTATTTATTTCTCTCTCTCTTTCTTCCGACAAGCCAAACTAGTAAAGGTTTCAAGCGTTTCGCTCAGTGATTCGGGCGGTTAAATAGCACATTAATGTGGAATTGGAACGAGAACAAAGCGACGGTAAGTTAATAATAATAAATGAGGTCTAACGTCCAGAAACCACGACATGATTAGGAGAGACACCGCATTGGAGTGCTCCGCAAATTTTGACCGCTTGTTGTTCCGACACGGGGCTCTACCATTTTGCCTCTATCGAAAGGTGCAACAGCCGGTATCGAACCCGCGACCTTCGCATGAGCACCATAGCACCGTAACCGCTGCACCACCGCGGGGGACCAACAGCGGTAAGCTGGGATTCCTTTTGCGTTTTAGCGATCCGCAGTGAAAAAAAAATCCAGGTTACCCGAAAACCGACATCACAGGCGTGCGCACGAAGTGGGGATGAGGTGCAAGGGGAGGGGGGGGGGTGTGGCTGACCTCCTTGTAGTGACATAAGAAGGCGACGGTGCCTAGACAGCCCCTACATTCACATAATTTATTTATTTTATTTATTTGTACATACTGCAGGCCCTAATCGGGCTCATGCAGGAGTGGATACATAGAGGTAACATGAGGCATAATAACGCTCCACAAAAAGAAAAGAAAGAAAGTATTGATACACATAGGATACTTCATGATTCACATGTATACATTTTTAGAAAAATAAATCTCTTCTAGACAGTACATAAGGTTCCAGCGTAGAACAATGCACAGCACTGACTGGCAGCCTATTCCTAAAACTGATGGCCATTGGGAATAAAGAATACTTATGTGTATTGACACGGCTAGCAGGTTTAAAGATGACCTTATTATGGTTTGTCCTGAGTGAGTGTTTAAATGGGTCCCGTAAGTACAGATTGCGTGGTATCTTAAAATGACCGTGATAGAGTAAGTATAGGAACATTAACCTCTTCGCTTGGAAAGTGGTTGAAGATTCGCTGTGTTAATTAGGTCAGTGACGCTTGAATGCCGCGAATAATTAGAGTAGATGAACCGTGCAACAAACCTTCGCTTCCCCCCTGCCCCGAATAGGAACGCTGACACGTAATCTTTCGCACCGTTGAGCTTTGCGGTGCAGGTTAGATTCCCGGGCACGGCTACCGCATTTCTATGGGAGTGAAATGAGACTAACAACCGTGTACCGTGATCTGGGGCCCATTAAAGAACTACAGGTGATATTAGCCGATCCGCAAGCCCTCATTACGGCGTGTCTCATAATCATATCATGCATTTGGCGTGTAAAACATTACCGGTTAAGTTATTACTCCTAATGGGTCGATGCCATAGGCTGCAGTGGTAGCGTATACACCGCTGGGAAAAGTTGGTGCTACTTATGTGTTCTTTGTTATTTTATTATTTTGTTTCTGTTTTTTTACGTTGAATCTGCGACTAGAGATAAAGAAGAGGAAGGCCGAGAGGTTAACCAAATATGGGCTTCCGATTTGCTACCCAGCAATGGGGGAATGGAAACAGAGACAAGAAAAAGGGTGGAAAGAGAGATAAAAAATGAGGAAAAAAACACGCACGTGCACTCAGGAGAAAACACACACACACACACACACACACACACACACACACACACACACACACACACACACACACACACACACACACACACACACACACACACACACACACACACACACACCGGGATCGAGGGCGCACCTGCTACAACCGTTCAGAAACGCCGGCTAATCGCAAAAAGTTCAGTAGCGCTTGCAGACCTTCTTTTGTGACGTTGCGTCCTGGCAATATTGTAAAAAAATGAAATGGCAGCATATCCACGGGGTGAATGATGGAGAGTGGGGCGTAGCATCCGTCCGTTCATTCGTTCTTGCTTCCGTCTGTCCATCCGTCTGTCTGTGTAACCGTCCGTGCGTCCATCCGCCCGTCTGTGCGTGCGTCTGTTCGTGCGTCCGTCCCTGCGTTCGTCCATGCATCCGCGCCTGCGTCCGTTCATGCGTCTATCCATGCATCTGTCTGTGTGTCCGTTCGTCCATCTATTTAGCACTCCAAGTACCACCATCTCGCATATTTTCATCATATATTTCGCATATGGAAGCACCGCCATCCAGCGGACATTCCAACGACTAAACGAGAGGTGGCACACGCACACTTTCTTACGGCTTGCGCTTCGTGTCTACTTCCCACCTTTAACCACCTTGAGTTCATGGTATATACTAGTTCACTGTATTCATGGCACTGCGGCCCAACGCTCGCTAAACCTTTCTAAAACCAAGGAGGTTACGCCCAGCGAGTACAACGTAGCAACCCTTTCTTGTCAGATAGTGCTCAATGTACATGCCAATGGCTGCTAACGGGGAATGAGAGACAGGGGAATTCGACTTTTAGTTAATGCGCGCGCTGCGAACTTTTTATTGTTCAACAACGCACACGGGAAATCTCCCACTGGCGCCACCTTGTAGGTCAAAGCGTAAGACATGTTACGTACTACGAGGAGGGACGAACGGGTGCCGCTTTAAGGAGCTTCGCCCCTAAAATCACCGAGACTAAAAGCCTTGCCCCTGCGGGGACAGACGGGACGAAGGTATGGCACAGTTTCTTTCCTGCCCCATTTAGGTCACAGGAGGCGCGTATCGCTGAGCTGACTGGGGTAACGCGACACTGCGTGTTGGCCTCCGATAAGCCTTGCGCGACTATCTGCGTGTCCTGTAGCCAGCGGCGAATTCCGTGCAGCGCTGCGAAGATTTTTGATCGCAGTTTGTGATAAAGTGATTTTTCTAATGTTTTCCCTGATTGATTGATTTGTGGGGTTTAACGTCCCAAAACCACCATATGATTATGAGAGACGCCGTAGTGGAGGGCTCCGGAAATTTTGACCACCTGGGCTCTTTAACGTGCACCCAAATCTGAGTACATGGGCCTACAACATTTCCGCCTCCATCGGAAATGCAGCCGCCGCAGCCGGGAATCGAACCCGCGACCTGCGGGAATGTTTTCCCTGAAATAGTGTGACAAGACCATGCTAAATTTTGTTGTGTTATGGTTTATTTATTGTGTTATTTATTTATTTCTGTGTGTTATTTGTTGTGTTATATATTTTTTCTGAAAACATATGCGACAGATTGAGCGGCCTGCGTGCCAAACTGTATTTAGGAGCAGAGGGCCCATGTCAGGCTATATAGCCTTTAGCCTCTGCTCCCGATCCTGTAAGAATTTCAGGACAAATAAACTTCAATTCAATTCAATTTAATTTCACTCAGTGTGCTGCGCGAGTTGGCTGACCTTCGCCGCCCGGTGTTGTCCTATTGCTCAGTACAGCTAAGGATAATTAAATGTGCAGTTTTAAACCCACCCAGTGTGCGCGTCACAGGGCCGGATGTTATGGTTGGATAACGGCGCATAATTTCGTGTCATGTGTACTCATGATACACGACACACAGAGGGAAGCCCGACAGGGTGTCTTATGCTTTCGTTTAGAACAACTCGAAAGTCCCCTCCTTCTTCTAGCCCCGCCGCGGTGATCTAGTGGCTAAGGTACTCGGCTGCTGACCCGCAGGTTGCGGGATGGAATCCCGGCTGCGGCGGCTGCATTTCCGATGGAGGCGGAAATGTTGTAGGCCCGTGTGCTCAGATTTGGGTGCACGTTAAAGAACCCCAGGTGGTCGAAATTTCCGGAGCCCTCCACTACGGCGTCTCTCATAATCATATAGTGGTTTTGGGACGTTAAACCCCACAAATCAATCAATCAATCCTTCTTCTATTTCTCAGTCGATGCGTCTATTCTGCTGGGCCTCCTCCGAAAGCTTTCCGCGTCTAACGTTCTTTGGCGCTGCCTGTGTGATGGGCGCACCTTTGACTATAGTGTGCTAGACCAAGCGGAGATTGTGTGTGATGACGTCATGTGACGTCACGATGGCGTCGCGAACATTGGTGATCTGTGACGCCCTCACGTGATTATAATTTTGAAGTGCGGAGAACTTTGGAGTGTCTGGCCGTATTCTGCATGTAGTCGTCGTTTGGAGTGATGCAGGCAAAAGCCGCATAGCGTATCGAGTGAATATACGAAAGTCGCAACCTAGTAGTAGTAACAGCGTAACTATAGCCAAAATTTCACCGGACTCACGTCACGAAAATGTGGTGGCGCTGTCTCGGTAGGCAAAAGACGCTCTGCCTGCCGCAGTTTCTGCTCGGTTTTCAATGGTGCATGTGGTGTTCTCAGTCAAGCAACGAGAAAAAAAAAACGGTATGCCGACGAACTGCGTCGCGGTTGGATGTGAGTCGCGTCTCACAACTTAGTTTTGTTTGTTGGCGCACATCGCAGCCTTCAGCACTTATGGCGGAAGTTACTCGCGGACGTCGCTATAGTTTTACCCATAATGTCGACATCGGCCTACCTGTGTTTACAAACATGGAATGGGTCTATACGGAAGCAACAAGCACACGAAAAAGCGCTTACATTCAACTATGATTCAATACCGAAATGTTGCACATATATAGGTAAAAAAGAATGGGCATGCGTAGAAGGGTGCAGTTAACAACCACTGCGATACAATGTCAACAAAGCCCCGCCGCGGTGGTCTAAGGTACTCGGCTGCTGACCCGCAGGTCGCGGGATCGAATCCCGACTGCGGCGGCTGCATTTCCAATGGAGGCGGAAATGTTGTAGGCCCGTGTGCTCAGATTCGGGCGCATGTTAAAGATCCCCAGGTGGTCAAAATTTCCGGATCCCTCCACTACGGCGTCTCTCATAATCACATGGTGGTTTTGGGACGTTAAACTCCACAAATCAATCTATCAACAATATCAACAAAACTCTTGTCACTTGTTGAGTGAGCTGGAAACCAGTACACAGCTTAAAAGTGGTCGAGATACGCAATATTGAGTGCGTGCTTGGGCCAAAAAAGAACTGTTCTTCCTGTTCTTGGAGCGCCTTGATGATGATATCAGCGTTGGCAAAGCCAGATATAGCATAGTCAATTGCAAGCCGTAGCCAAGGTTTATTTTGTTTGTTTCTTTTGGTAGGGGGAGGGGGCACTTGCAGAAAGCTTGATTGATACTTTGGGTTTAACTCTCCCAAAGCTGTCATATGATTATGAGAGATGCCGTTGTGGAGGGTTCCGGAAATTTGCGAAAGGACTGGGAAAACATATTCTCATTACATATTTTCGATGAAGCACGCTCCTACATTAGGGGAGGAGGAACAGGAGGGAAAGGAAAATCAGGGATGTTAACCAGTCTGGAGCGACCGGTATGCCAGCATACACTGGGGATAGGGATGTGGGAGTTTGAAAGATGGGGAAAAAATGAGAGAAAGGAGAGCTCGCACACGCGTTCGGTTCACAAACGCTTAAGTTTCGGGAAGGGTAAGGGGTCTAGGGCAACCTTCTCCCCTCTCTCTCTCTCTGGCTATGGGCTTGGTGAGTGCTCTCGCCAAAGATACTCTTGCTCTTCGTGTTTCTTGATAATAACATTAAGCGTCTGCATGCCAGCTCCATTGCGATGGACATTATCCCGGGAAGACAGTTTCTGAATTTGTGAGGCTCTATAGCCTTTGCGCCCTGCGCGCAGCCAAAATCGCAGAAGTCGCTGTCAGGGCCATTGGACTTCCATTAACTTTCCGTTGTTCACGTGCGCCATCTGATGTTTACTGATTTGCTGCTAGTACGTCGCCACCTGTTGTCTTCCCGTGACGCCGCACTGACATGACACGTCACGGAGAGACCACCTTCTCGATGTCGAAACCGAAAATGCCTTTTTTTAAGGTAGTGGTAATAAAGAAAAATAACTTTTATTTTCTCACGTTTAAAACGTGAGGCTAATATATGAAATCAATACTATTTTTTTAGAAGCACGGATTTCATGAGAAATTCGCGTGTGTTTCCTTGGGGGTTCGTGTTAAAATCGAATGTTTGTCAACTGCCCCCTCAAAAAAGATGCTAAGAATTAATAACAATGTGCTCGTTATTCCTGGTTGGATAATGTCGAATACCAAAAGAAAGCGAGCATACCGTCTAAAGAAAGTAAATATGAGGGAACCGAATAATCAGTGAGAGTAGATTAAGAGAAGTAAAAAAAAAATGGAGCGCTTCCTTATTCGGACACAGGGCTCAAATGACGTTTCGCGATGACGTGCTTGTTATCCTGCTCCCATTTATTTATTTATTTATTTATTCTTTTATTTGATTATGCATAGTCCGCTGTAACCAGTTTAATTAAGGGTGTAAACTAGTTTGCACCATTAAAAGTGCAAACTGTAAACCTTTGTAAACGTGTAAACCAGTTTGCACCCTTAAGGGTGTAAACAGTGAATAAGTTTAAGGGTGTAAACTAGTTTAAGCGTGTGAACCAGTTTCCGCTCTTAAGGGTGCAAACTATAAAGCAGTTAAAGTGCGAACTAGTTTGCACCCTTAAGGGGGCAAACTGTAAACCAGTAAAGGTGTACACCAGTTTACACCTTTAAGGGTGCAAACTGGCTTACAGTGTAGCGACAGTCCCCGGAACGCTGCGTTTTCGTGGAATCTGCGTGGCGTCTCGGACGTTCTTTTTAGCATTTGTCTGCCTGTGAATGGCCCAGCGACAGGGTCATGGCGCCATCACAGAAATAACGCTTGGGAATCAAATATTTTTTGAGGTGTTCTTGAAATTCGCAATTGCTGATTTCGAATGAACGCTACTTCCGGTGGACTGCCTTCTGTGCGCCAACGCGAAGTAGTGGCATGAAGCGCCCGCAGGACTCTGGTCTACTGCCTCTGAATTCTATTTTTGTGACGACGTCGCAAAAGCGACGATGTCGTGTGATGACGACATCGTGTGACGTCACTTGATGCAACGTTGTATCGCGTCACGATGACGGGAGAAGTTTTCATAGCTAACAGGTAAAATTTTATGACCATGCCTTATGGGCACATCGTCACATAATGATCATCTTATGCATCGCTCGGGTTCCCGCCACTGATCGTTTTCTAATTTCGAGCGTGGTGATCACTTCGTTAAATAATCGAATCGCAGGATCGCTATTGTGGGTAAACAACGAGCCGTCTCTTGTTGCATTCATAAGAAAGGTGAATAACTCAGAATGCTAAACGCTTGGCCAAGGCAATGAAATAAGCACGTGTTTAGAACAAATTTTCAATGATTTAGAACGTAATGCGCTTTACTATGGGAGGGCTTCGAGCTGTCCCTGTAGAATGGCAAAGTAATGCCAAAAGTCAGTCACTCCGTACAAGCATTTGCATGGTTAGTGGGTGTGTATTTAGAAAAAGTGGTTAACAATTTAGAGTACTTAGTACTCTGCTACGGGAGAGCTGAAAGCCGTCCCAATGTGTGTTTAGAAAAAGTGGTTAACAATTTAGAGTACTTAGTACTCTACTATGGCAGAGCTGAAAGCCGTCCCGAGACATCGAGCTCCTTACAAGGGAAAGGTGATACCACTCATATGGGGGAATTTCCCTAGAGTTGGCTGCTCTATACTTAAAGAGAATTTTATTTCCAGATATATCTTACATAACTTATGTGCACACAGAAAGATGGAGAACGATGATCACGCTTATGTACAGTGCAAGCTCTTATATACAGCGAAAATAACCCATTTGCGTATGCAGTGCATGATGTACAATGGAAAAATTGTACAACTAGGACAGGACATTCATGAACATCGAGATGATTAAAGTTATATAAACAGTAAGACCATATGAACAAACAAGGGTTCATTCACAGTGTAAGGTGGTGTTTTGCATTCACCCGTGAGAACAGTTTGCTCTCGCGCTCAGAACAATGTTGCACAAAAGAGACATGTTTCTAATGAAGAAAAGGAAAATACGCACTGTAATTTCACAGTGGTACGAGCTATAGCCCACCTCCTCAATGGGGAGGAAAGGCATGGACACTCTGTCGTTTTTTACAATAATGAATCGTGTAGACTAGCGTCGGAAGAAAGTCTCCTCTCCCAGCATAACTAGCTTAATGTGTTTAGAAAAAGTTTGTTTACACTATGTACAAAAAACAAAAGTATCATAATATTCCTGTAATGGGCACATATACTACGACAGATCTATGTACCATGACCAACGTCACTACGTTGAAAGAAAGACATCGTTGCTCTAATATACATGACTATGTTGGCATACGTGTACACAAGAACTCATGCGATATCATGATACAATGAACGGTATTTTTTATTATTTTTTATTTATCGATACTGCAGACCAATATGCTGGCCCATGCAGGAGGGGCAAATACAAATTACATTAACAAGGCATTCACAAAAAGACTAACAATGCAAGAAGAAAAAACATGCAGTGCAAGATGCTTGCTTCGAAAAACAATTTACACAAGTGATAGAAACGAGAAAAAAATCTTAAGACAATAACAGAGCACTACACAGAGCATGGGATTCACGAGACAATTGTAAGAAATGTTTAACACTGATCATATTTATACTAAACATTAAGAAAAGTAGTTTTCCAATTCTTTTGTAAAGTTTTCCGATTGTATGACGTGAACAGGTAAAGAGTTCCATTCTTTTATGGTGCGCGGAAAAAAACTGTTTATGTGAGATTTGGTTTTGGCGAATATAGGCGTGAGAGAAAAGCTGTGTCTGCGTCTAGTCAACCGTGTGTTTAGGGGCACTAAAAAGTGAGGCTTCTGAAGGCCAATTTTCCCTTTTATTATGTTGTGCAGGAACTGTAGGCGACTAAGTATATGGCGATGTTCTAGTGAACTTATTTTATTGGTAAACATTAGAGGTGAAGGGGAATGTTCTCTTTTGTATTTTCCGAAAATAAATCTAACAGCCTTCCCCTGCACACGCTCCAAAATCATGATGTCCTTTTTGGTGTGAGGGTCCCATACAACCACTGCATATTCAAGTTTTGAGCGCACAATTGCGTTGTATGCCAAAAGCTTTTTACTCGCCGGAGCTTTGCTAAGCTTTCTTTTCAAAAACCACAATTTGCGCAAGGCCGGAGAGTATGTTAGAGATATCTGATCTGACCAAGTAAGGTTGTTATTAAACGTGACGCCTAAGTATTTATACTGGTCAACCTTGGTTATTATTGTGTCGTTAAGAACGTAAGAAAATATGCTAGGTTCTTTTTTTCTATATAACGATATATTAGATGCAATGAAACACAATTGCTTACAAACGAAATCGTGAATAATTACTCAACGGGCGGTGCTTAGCACCACGTCGGTGGAAAAATGAGTTTTACCCTTTCGTGTTCAAAATTGACGAAAGGACACGACTAATGCCGCAGAAACTCATGCTCCCCGAAGAAGAAAAGCTCCTCAGAGAGGAATGCGAGCATCTCTCGTCTCATTCTCCCCTGTATTGGCCACAAAGCACGCCGGCGGCAATTGGCAGCTACGGCCTCACATCGGCTTCCCCAAAGGCTGAACAGCCCCGCAACTGTTGAAAGACCGGAGAAGCGGCCGCGCGGAGGCCTTTGGTCATGAAAGTTCGCACACTCTGTCCCCGAAAACCAGCGTGAACCGCACGCCAAAAAAAGGCGGGAGACCAAACATTCAATCGTCGCATGTCGATTGGTCTCGACCATGACGCAGTTGGGGCAAGTGGAAGCGCGAATCACCTGCCACCGCTGCATCCAATCTCGCGTGGGGAGCAAGCCCCTGCCCAACCGCCAGACAATGTTTCTGAGATGCCCTGGCAACACTGCTGCAGTTATTGGTTTCCAAGCGTGGCTCATCAGAGATTGACGATGCTGGGGCATCAAGGGCCGTAGAAGGGCGGCCATTGTGTCCACCGCTTTAGAATCGGCCGCCTCTATCTCTGAGCACGTAGCTCCCAAACGTCGGTGAAATACCAGAAGGGCTCGATACAAAGATGGTAATTCAGTTGATTGGGGACCTTAGTTAATTTGGCTAGCCGGTAGGAAGACGCGCAGTGATGGTCCCAGATAGTAGCGAGCCATGTCTGAGCGGGCGTGCCATCATTGCTGAGTATTCGCAATAGAGTGCGGAGACACAATGTAGAAGCCGTGACGGAAACGACGGGAATGCAAACCGCCTTGATCTCGCGGTTGTGCTAACGCTGGACGAGATAGCAGTTCTGTGGCACCAGATAAAAAAAATGAACTGATGCAGCTTTGCACTTTCTTAGACACGTGGAGCGGTAGTTTTACAGAATGGCAAAGGTACCAAAACTTTCCGAGGTAAACCTTTTGAGCTAAGTATCAGCGTTCCAAGAGGGGGAAGTCGAAGTGTTTGGCTTCTTTAACGTCACTATGAAGAGTTTGTACAATTGATGACCAGATGCTGTCCTGTACACCAATTGCAGAGTAAGTAATGCCCAGTATTGTAATGCTAGGAGACCACTGTAAAGACGACGTGATGATGATACGACCGTTAGGGTTGCCAATAAAGAAATACTGGCATTTAAAAAAGTTTACCTTGCACCGGAGATAATGCCGAAATGATGGAAAGTATCAGGAGCATGTTGCAGCGACTGTTCATTATGAACATATAGAGTAATATCATCTGCATATGTGGTGACCTTTACTTGAGTGTTACCAGGTGGGGGTAAGCCACGAATCTGCGAAGCACGTTCAATGGCCTTTAAAAAGAGCTCTAATGCCAGGATGAATAGAACTGGGAAGAGGGGACACCCTTCATGAACCCCGCGCGTTACTTGAAAGGGGTGACTCTCACGGGAATCTATGTAAATGGTACTTTCTGAATTAGTGAACATCGCGTGAATTAGGTCAATGAACTTATCCGGGAAACCAAATTCATGTAAAACATTTAGTAAGTAGCCACGTTCTATGAAATCGAAATCCTTTTCCTAATCTATGGAAACCAGCAGTCCTTGTGCACACATCGGCTAGTGGTGCAGTACTGAATGATGTCTCGCGTCAACCACGTATGGGTGTGTACTTTTCGGCCCGGAATGGAACATACTTGGTGGGGAGCGATTAATGTTGCAAGAGACGGTGTGATTCGGCGCACCAGAATATTGGCCAAGAGTTTGTAATCTACATTAAGCAGGGTAATAGGGCGCCAATCTTCTGGTCGCGTGGACATTTGGTCTTTCTTGGGGACTTGTGTTATACGGCCTCTGTGGAAAGAGGTTTGAAGGGTAATATCACGGAAACACTTGCGAATGACCCGTGACATAAATGGACCAATGATAGGCCAGAACTGTACATAAAACTCTGCAGGGAGTCCGTCAGGCCTGGGGGACGAACCCTTCTTCATTGCGTTCAATGCACTCTTCATTTCGTCGTCGGATGGTGGTGAAAGAAGAACGTCGTATAGCATATTCGAATCATGTGGTAAGTCTTTCAACAGGGGATGCGAAGAAAGACATCCTGCGTAACTGACACCAGCAGCAGACGGAGCCATTATCTGAAAGTATGTAGTGAACGCCCGACAGTCACGTGTGTTTAGAAACAAATGTTCAACGATTTTGAGTACTTCGTACTCAACTAAGAGAGAGCACGAATGACTTTACATCTTGACTTTGACAGTGAAAAAAACGTGTGTTTAGAAAAATGAATAACTATGGGAGAGCACTGAGCCGTCCTGCCTAAAAGAATGAAACTCACATTTTTGGAATGAACAATGCTGCGAACTACTGAACGCACTCGTTTAAGAGAATTTTATATCCGGATATATCTTACACGGCTTATGTGCACACAGAAAAATGGACAATGGTGTTACCGACAGTCTTCTTCGCACTGCTGGTGGAGCCAACTTACTAGGACGCCAAAAAGTTATGCTACGATCAAACACCTGCATACTTGTTCTGGTTAAAGCACTTGCTATTTTTATAATTATCTGGTTATCAGTTTTATGAAACTTAGGACCAAGTCTTATAACGAAGATTTGTAGTGACTGCTTCGTACCCTTAAGGCAAACGTTTGATATCCTAAAATATTATACCGAATGTTAGTGTGGAGATGGCAAAAAAATTCAAGTACGGAGCGCCTCAGGTGAATTTTTAATGTTTCAATATCTTGACCAGGAGTGTGCCGAAATAAAGTCCAAATGCGACGGAGTGATCCGTATAGGCGTGGATTTTAACGTTGTAATCGGTAATTGTGGAGGTCTTCCCGGAAACTTTGCTTTCGGGTGGCATCGCCATGGCGTCTTTCATGTTCTTCCCAGCGTTCGACAGCGTCTCGAACGGACGAACGGCATCCCCATCGGCGTGCAATCTTCAAAACTTGTGTGTGACGTTCATTAAGTCGGAGTTCTCTTAGTATGTGCAATATTGTTACGTAGTCGTGACGTCGACAAAGGCAACAGTCGGCGTGTCAAATAAGAAACTTTTTTATCTGGCCGGACTTGTGGCTGCGAAACTTGATTGATTGATTGATTGTGGGGTTTAACGTCCCAAAACCACCATACGGTTATGAGAGACGCCGTACGTTGTGTAAGGCTCCGGAAATTTTGACCACCTGGGGTTCTTCAACGTGCACTAAAATCTGAGCACATGGGCCTACATTTCCGCCTCCATCAGAAATGCAGCCGCCGCAGCCGCGAATCGATCCCGCTACCTGTGGGTCAGCAGCCTAGTACCTTAGCCACTAGACCACCGCGGCGGGGCTGTGGCTGGGAAACTGAAGAACAGATTACAGTGATACATGCTGGCACCGATAGCGGTGAACAGAGTGTCAGCCGTCGACCGAATGACAGGCGCTGACGAGCATCGGCATTTATACGTGTGCCGCGTAGCAATGCCTCGCCTAATATTCCAGAGTACAGAGCACTGCACTGGATCGGGCCGGCGCCGGGTCGGGCCGGGTAATAGAGTGCTGGATTTTGCCGGGTAACCGATTATGGAAGCTTTGGACTCGGGTCGGGCTTGACACAGGCCCGTATTAGGTCGGGGTCTCATCAAAGCCAAACTGCGCGTGTACACTGTTTGGCTTTGTTGTTTAGACTTGTCTTTCAACCTCTTTTGCCGACTGAAAAGCTGACGCCTCCTCAAATGAACCTTGTAGATTATGCATGGCCCACAGGAAATGTCCTTCCACATGAGTGCTGTCCCTGTTGAAGTTTGCCTTTTTTACTTTCCACTTTTCCTTACCCATTACAAAGAGTTGCTCGCTGGTAACAGGTGTGGCTCGCTTTGACAGATCTACGGTACAGTGGTGGAAAAAGGGTGGGCAAAATAACCTTTGTGTTTTAATTGTGTTTAGAGAACGTATTAGAACGTATAGTGTACGTTAGGGTCAGTTGCTGGCCGAAGAGTCGACACGACAGCCTTAATTTATATAAGAACATCACCACCGCAACTATCAACACCACCCTTGCATGCGCTGCCCAGATTACCGTGTTAGTCCATATTTATCTATTCAGATTATTAGTCTGTAATGGGTCATTTTTCTATCAAGAATCATAGATACTCTGACTGCTTGCTCAGTAACCATTTTCCTTTATTCTAAGCTTTATTCTTAAACTAATTTCCCAGCTTGGCTTTATATCCATTGTCCATTACTTTAAACACCCTGCCGCATGGTGCACAAGTTCCTTTGTGTGTGAGCGTCATCCACACGAAGTCATCATCGTCTTCGTCATCTAGCCAGGCGCGAGCTGTACGTTCCCACGCACCACAGTCGTTCCACGTCTGCCGTCAGCGCTTAGCTTCCAGAAGAAACGCCCTCCAGATCTTCGCTTATTTCATCAAAGGCCGGAGCTCTGCAGCAGCTGCGAGCATTTCCAGCGAAACTTTCTGCTGCGAAGCGCTGTGGGCCGAGCTGCAAAGGTGAGTCGACGCCGGTGTTGGATTCTACGAGCAGCGGTGGCGGCAGCTTGCCCTGCAACACGCTCGAGCTAACCTTTCAGAACTCTTCGTCCTCCTCGCCATGCACCGGGAACAAGGTGATCATCCAAAATGTACCACCCGCGGAAATTCTACATCTGTTCCCGAACATTCGTGCTCGCAAGGTGAGATCCCGACGAATCGAAGGACCGTTCCAAGAGACGTGCCTGGGGACGTCGGGGTTATCATCGGACAGCAGCGTGCGACCATACGCTCGAGAAGGGTCGCGAAAGGAGCACTTCGGTAAGGTGTTTTGGTCGCGTTGACTGCCTCGAGCACGCCCGAATTTGTCGAAGAGGAAACCATATTTATGGCCAGGTGATCGGGCGTTCAAGAACAGTCCCGAGTCTGACCTGACACGCGTCGTCTGCTGTGTTGAAGAGGGCGTGACAGTCTCTCGTACCATGAGGCACGCTTTCTGCCTACTTGGGCCAACGCCTATTCTAAGATCGGTTCCACACTCGTATGCTGCGCAAGTTTAGCCAATGACGAAGAATGGGCGGCAGCAGCCCGTTCATGAAAGGTTGAGCTAAGCAGCCGCATTTGTTTGCGGTCTCTGGCACGACTATCGAAAGCGCTCTCCTGTTCTCTGACTGATTGGCAACTACGGAGCTCGGTGCGCCCGGGCCAGCAAGTGCCAGCAAAGACGAGCAATAGTTCTGTTTTTTTTTGTTCAAATAAACGCAGATAACGAAATATGCCTTTTTACTTGTTCCGGTTTCCATGAAGCAGAATCGCTAGATCGAGGTCTAATGGGCTACATTTACAGCCGTGTTCCGTTTCACAAGCCGAGAGTATGATACGTGTTGCATCGTGTATGAAGGTCCGCGCCCTTCTCATTCACTTCGTTTTGCGTATACCTCACTAAAAAATGTTGCAATTCAAAGTGGGCTTGGCGTGATGTAATGTTCGTGGTAACATAGCCACTACGAATGGTTTTCGCATTCAAGTTGCCTCCCGTGAATTCATGAAGGATCCTATGACGTGTTTAGCGCGAGAGAGTTTAACAGCTTGTTTCTTGGAATTTCCTATGTCGATGATGGCATCGTTGGTTGTGAGCGATAAATCGGCGTTGTCTGTGAGTACAAATTGGAGATATATGCAAATAAATAAATAAATAAATAAATAAATAAAATATTGCTAAGTACGAATGAGAATCGAAGCCATACCTTGTGCGCTCCTTGCAGACGTTCTAACGCGGAGCCACACCAGTGCCGAAAACTTCTTCGTAAAAAAAAGTCACAGTTTTGCTGCAAAGGCGAAGCAATGAACGCGATAGCAACAAATTGGAAGGGCACGTGCAGAATGACACTGCAGATCGAAACATGCCCCGTGTTTCTCACGCACCAGCGATGCACGAAACGTTTTCAAAGGTACAGATGAGCGCGAATAAGCGTCTCGGTTGTTACTTCGCTGTGTCTGAAAAGCGCGCCCTTTTCGCAAACGGAGACTGTGCAACGATTGCAGTGACCTTTCTGTGACCGGTAGCTACATCAGAGTCTTTCCGGTGAAAGAACAAGGCCAGCCAAGACGTACGATTGTACCCACCGTGAGATAAGCGCGTGCGTTTGCGTCCACCCTGCTCCCTCTACGCGGGGCAAAGTACGCGTGGGAGATGAGAGCGCGCGCCGCCGCGTCGTGACGACGTGGGGACGTGCGCTCATTGCATCATCTTGCTGGTAATGCCGAAAACATGGTAGTTCCCCCCGAGATGCCCGTCGTGAGGGGTAAGTGGTAGATATAAATAGCTTGCCGTTTGACATCGAAGGAGGCGGTCCTTCGTGGCTCAGTGGTTAACGCCTCGCATTCACACTTCAGAGGTCCCACGTTGGATTCCGCGTGCCGAGTGTTATTCCAAAATATTTTTCTTTCTTGCCTTTTCATATATACAGATACGTATACATATGCGGTGAGTCACAGCCACGCTGACGTCTACGCCGACGCCGTTGGCAAAATTCAGATGAGAGTATCCATATATTTGCTATCGCAATACAAAAAAAAAGAAAAAAATGAAAGAAAAAACCACGGCTTATTTACGAGATTAATGATGATGAGTGGCTAAAGCAGTGGGATCATTCGGGGTTCCCGTAAATCACCCATCGTCATGGACATCGACGAAGCAGTGTGCAAGGTTTATGGGTCATTAAACTTACGTTGTGTTTAGTTGGAATGAAAAAAAAAAACTCTATTTCAGTCCTGCAGGACGCGCTTAGCGCGTAGTGGGCGTTTCCCACGTAGGGACCGACAGGGAGAACTTGGCGGCCGCTTCGTGGGCCTGCTGGACGGCCCATTGCTGGTCGGCCAGAAGTGAGCTCCTGAGGGACCTCTCCCACTTGCTTGAGGTAGAGTCGGGAGGAGTTGTTCTACACTCCCAGAGCATGTGTGTGATTGTCGCTGTGTGTCCACATGATGGGCATGTGTCGCGGGGGTATACATGAGGATAATAAACGTGAAGCGTGGCAAGGTTTGGGTACGTGTGTGTCTCTAATAGGCGTAGGGTTAATGCCTGCGGTCGGTAAGTTTCAGATGTGGGGGTGGAAAAATGCGGCGTTCCAGGTAAAAGTGCTTTGTTATTTCATTGTAAGTAATTAGTGCATCACGATTGGTATCCAACCCAGCAAGATGGGGTTGCCCTGTGGCGGTACGGTTGGTAAGTGCGCGCGCTGCATCATGGGCGATCTCGTTGAGGTTGAATAGGGGCCCGGCACCTGGCCGAGATGGGCGGGGAAGCAGATGACAGTATGGTACTTCAGGGCACACGTGTCTGCTTTGCACAGGATACGTAGCGCCTGGTCGGAGATGACTCCGCGTTCGAAGGCTTTGATGGCTGGCCTAGAGTCGCTGTAGATGGATTCCCGTTTCCTGTCGAGCATAGCTATAGATAGCTATAGCTATTTGCTCCGCTACTTCAGGGTTTCGGGTGAGGATTGTGGCAGAGTTAAGAGTCTGCTGCGCGGATGATACCGCGACCGCGGCGAAGGCTCGGTTGTTGTGATAGGCAGCGGCGTCCACGAACGAGACGTGGTCCGCTTGCATGTGTATGCGCTTGAGAATAGCGGTCGCCCGCGCAAGGCGCCTGCCTCTGTTGTATTTGGGGTATATATTTCGTGGAAAGGGAGCAATCGTGATAAGGTCGCGGATTTCACGGGGAATTAGGGTCAACTCTGGGGGGTCCTTGGCCCTCGAGGAGAAGAAGCCGAGCTCGCGCATATTCTTATGGCGGCCCGCCTTGGTGGTGGGGAGTCGGGTCAATTGCACGCGTTCCTGAGCTTCGGCGATCTCTTCAAGCGTGTTATGTACGCCAAGCTCGAGGAGTTTGTACGTTGGAGTGGTGATAGGAAGGCCAAGGGCTCGTTTGACCACCTTGCGAATAAGCGCATTGAGTTGATCGCGCTCAGCACGTAGCCATTTGTGTATAGCAGCAACGTAGGCGAAATGGCACAAAACAAACGCGTGTACGAGACGCAGCAAGTTGTCTTCTTTGAGGCCATGGTGCCTGTTGGCTACTCTACGTACCAGTCGTATGGCATTCTCAGTCTTAGTCCTGAACTTATGTACTGTTTGGGTGTCGGTTCCGCGGGACTCGATAATCATGCCGAGGACCTTGATGGTGTGTACCCTTGGTACAGTGCGACCATCTCTGGTGTAGAGGGTAATATTGCGTTCCGCCGGAGGGTTCCACCCTTTGGGCTTGACACCGCGGCGTTTGGGCAAATATATCAACAGCTTCGACTTCGCGAGTGAGCACCTGAGACCAGTGTGGTCGAGGTAGGACTCAGCGGTGTCGATAGCCTCTTGCAGGGCGGACTCAGTGAAGCCATCTGACCCTGTGCAGCACCATATGGTTACATCATCCGCATAGATAGTGTGATTTAGCCCGTTGATTTTCGCAAGTTGTTCGGAAAGCCCGATCATCACAAGGTTGAAGAGCGTGGACGTGAGGACGGATCCCTGAGGTGTGCTCCGCTGTCCGAGCTCTACTTCTTCAGACACTAGGTCTCCTACGCGGAGGACGGCTCTACGTCGGGTGAGAAAAGAGCGGATAAAGTAGTAAAATCAATGACCTAGGCCGAGGGCTGCGATCGCTTTCAAGATTGACGAGTGCGTTATTGTATCGAAGGCCTTTTCTAAATCGAGACCGAGTATTGCACGAGTATCCCGAGTGTTTCCGCCATCTAGAATTTGATGCTTTAGGAGTAACCTGGCGTCTTGAGTGGATAACCCTGGTCGGAAGCCAATCATGTGGTGCGGGATGCAGTCGTTATCTTCGAGTTATCGACCAACCCTGTTGAGGAAGACGTGCTCAGCCACTTTGCTCACGCACGACGTGAGAGATATGGCGCGTAGGTTATCTAGGCTCGGCGCCTTGCCCAGTTTGGGTATGATGTGTTTAGTTTTGAATTTCGTTTTCCTTCATCATTCTGCTTTGTGGTATTGGGTCTAGGCTGAAGTTGGCAACGGTCGGTGCATGTTCTCTTGGTGGTTGGTTGTTTCAAGTCATGGCATCGTAGACGTCATATGTATGTTGCCAAAGCTAGTCATTGTCCGTGATCATTATTGTCTTCATTATCTTCGTCTTGCTATCGTGGGCGCCGCTAACGGACACGCTTCTGCCTCAGAGTTTCACCCCTAAAAATGAAATCAGTCAATCATGGCAGGCGCTGCCCGTCGGCCGGAATCTCTTGAGCACGGCATGCAGCAGCAAGGGCCTGATTGTTGATGTCTCGCTGAACGGTGAATACGGGGTTGTGAAGCAGGGCCTCCAATAATTCTAGAGGCCATGAACCATTGTTCTAACTAAGACATGTTTACACCATTTACACCATTTTTGCTGCTTATATTGTTTCTGGCTCCTGCCGGTCTCTTGTCGGGCTGCTCTCATGGCGTTTGTGGCTGGTTGCACCAGCGATGCTTTTCCTTGCCTCAAGGGGACATGTTCTCAACATAATGGGCTCCTACCGAAGCTCCCATACCATGTCAGAATCGCGTTACCGATGCAAAATTGTATCATTGTCTGACAATATCCACGGATATATCCCTGTCATTCATTTCAGCGGGGACGGCTCTAGAGAGATCGTTTCGCAAAAAATTCTGGTGTTGACGTCTCTGTCGGCGTTGGCGTTGTTGGTTGTGAACAAAAAAATCATCTTGACTGTGACCGAGAAATCAAAAAGGATGAAAATAAACTTAATAAAAGCAGTCGTTGCTTTCCTTACGGCAAGACAGAGGCGTGCTGCGAGGACCTAATGAGGCCAGCAGTTAAAAAGGCGATGGGCTCGAATCAGATTACGCTGTCGCGATCTATTCTTGAAGGCGAAGCTTGCGCGTCCTTCAATTTTTTCCCCCAAGAATTGTCACCACTGCCACTGTCATCATCGCCGTCGCATGCACTGCCTGGGCTATCCAGGCGCGAGCTGCGCGAACCCACGCGCCGCACTCGTTCCACGTCTGCCGTCAGCACCAGGCTGCCAGAACGAATGCTCTCCGGATCTTCGCCCATTTCATCAAAAGCTGGTGATCTGCAGCATCTGCGAGAAATGCCAGCAAAGCTCTATGCTCCGAAGCGCTGTAGACCGAGCTGCAAGTGCGAGTCGTCGCCGGTGTTGGATCCTGCAAACAGCGATGGCAGCGGCTTGCCTTCCAACATGCTCCAGCGAACCTTCCAGAACTCTTTGTCCTCCTCGACACGCAGCGAAAAGAAGTTGATCGTTGGAAGTGTAGCGCCCACGGAAATTGGACATCCGTTCTCGGACATTTGTGCTCGCAAGGTGAGATCCCGACGTTCGACATCCGTTCTCCAACCTCTGTGCTCGCAAGGTGAGATCCCGAAGAACCTAAGGACCACTCCAAGAGACGTGCCTGGGAACGTCGGGGTCATCATCGGACAGCAGCGTGCGACCACTCGCTCGAGGAGGATTGCGAAAGGAGCACTTTCGAGAGGTGTTTCTCGTTGTATTCACTGCCTCGAGCACGCCCGAATTCTTCGAAGGGGCCACTACCTTCATGGTGATGTGATCTGGTCGGGAATAAGAAAAGTCCCAAGTCTAGTCTGAGACGGGTCGTGTAAGAGGACGCGACAGCCTGTCGCACCATGGGGCACCATATCGGCCTTCTTGGGCCAACGCCAATTCCAAGATCGGTTACACACTCGTATGCTGCTGAAGTGTAGCGATGACGAAACATGGGCGGCGGCTGGGAGTAAAAGATTGAGTCCAACGTCCGCATTTTTTACGGTCTCTGGCTTGATGGTTAGCAGTGCTGTTCCGTTCTCGCACTGATTGCCAGATGTCCACATGCGTGTGCCCGTGCCACCAAGTGCCGTCTAGGACGAGCAATAGTTTTGAAGCGATTTTCGTTCAAATAAACGTAGATAGCGAAATATGGCTTTGTCTTTGTTCCGGTCTGCAGGGCACGTTAAGAAGAATCGTTGGATAGAGGTCGAAATGGGGTACGTTTGCGACCGCGTCCCGTTTGATATAAAAGGCGAGAGCGCTATACATGTCACCGTGCTGATGGATGATGATGATGATAATGTTGATGATGATGATGATGATTTCCGGAAGAATGGCACAACGCACAATTGTGGATCAGGGACGGAACGTGCGACAGTAAATACTTGTGAAAAAATAAATAAATATAAGATATATCAAGAGAACAAAAAGATGGGGGAAGGAAGGATATGCGAAACAGATTATCTATAGGGAAGCGAAAAACATTTTGCTAATTTAGGTGCCTTCTATAGCAATGCTACTTATGCAATGCGAGAAAAATGAATTATACGATATAAATTAGATGAATAAATGATTGAATGATATTAGGCGTGCGATCTTCCAGTTCATTTCGTTTCCGCGGCGTTCGTATCACTAAAAAATAAACACGCCAGGGCTGAGCGGAACGCGCAACGCAGTCGAAGAGAAAGCTAGAAGAGCGACATTCCAGATCCTTTTCTGATCACTCTTTGGGTAACTGCTACAAGCACACTTGCTGGATACCAATTACGCTGCGATGCAGCGCCTCCAATAATTCTAGAGTCTAAGAACCATTGTGTTAACTAAGACATGTTTACACCATTTACATCGAGTTTGCTGCCTGTAATGTTTCTAGCTCCTCTCGGCATCTTCTCGGGCTACTATCATGACGTTTGTGGCTGCTTGCGGCAGCAACGCTTTCCTATGCCTCAAGGGCACATGTTCTTAACAGAATGGGCTCCTACCGAAGCTCTCATACCATGTCAAAAAAGCGTTACCAATGCAATATTGTATCATTTTCTGACAATTTCCATGGATATATTGCTTTCATTCATTTCAGCGGGGACCGCTCTAGAGAGCTTGTTTCGCAGAAATTCCGGTGTTGGTGTCTCTGTCGGCGATGGCGTTGTTGATTGTGAACAAAAAAATCATCTTGTCTGTGATCGAGAAATCGAGAAGGATGAAAATAAACTTGATAAAAGCAGTCGTTGGTTTCCTTACGGCAGGACAGAGGCGTGCTGCGAGAACCTAATCATGCCATCAGTTTAGAAGGCGATGGGCTCGAATCATATCACGCTGTCGCGATCTATTTTTGAAGGCGAAGCTTGTGCGTCCTTCAATTTTTTTCCCCGAAAATTGTCACCACCGCCACTGTTATCATCACCGTCGCATGCGCTGCCCGGGCTATCCAGGCGCGAGCTGCTCGTTCCCACGCGCCGCACTCGTTCCACGTCTGCCGTCAGCACCAGGCTGCCATAACGAACGCTCTCCGGATCTTCGCCCATTTCATCAAAGGCCGAGGCTCTGCAGCTGCTGCGAGAAATGCCAGCAAAGCTCTGTGCTCCGAAGCGCTGCGGACCGAGCTGCAAGTGCGAGTCGTCGCCGGTGTTGGATCCTGCAAACAGCGGTGGCAGTGGCTTGCCTTTCAACATGCTCCAGCGAACTTTCCAGAACTCTTCGTTCTTCTCGCCATGCAGCGGAAAGAAGGTGGTCGTTGGAAGTGTACCGCCCACGGAAATTCAACATCCGTTCTCGGACATTTGTGATCGCAAGGTGAGATCCCGACATTCGACATCCGCTCTCGAACCTTTGTGCTTGCAAGGTGAGATCCCGAAGAACCTAAGTACCACTCCAAGAGAAGTGCCTGGGAACGTCGGGGTCATCATCGGACAGCAGCGTGCGACCACTCTCTCGAGAAGGATTGCGAAAGGAGCACTTTCGAAAGGTGTTTCCCGTGGTATTCACTGCCTCGAGCACGCCCGAATTATTCCGAGGGCCACCATCTTCATGGTCAGTTGGTCTGGTCGGGCATCGAAGAAAAGTCTCAACTCTGGTCTGAGATGGGTCGTGTAAGAGCACGCGACAGCCTTTCGCACCATGGGGTACGCTTTCTGCCTTCTTGGGCCATCGCCGATTCCAAGATCGGTCACACTCGTATGCTGCTCACGTGTAGCGATGACGAAACATGGGCGGCTGCTGGGAGTTCATGAAAGATTGAGCCCAACATCCGCATTTTTACGGTCTCTGGCATGATGGTTGGCGGTGCTGTCCCGTTCTCGGACTGATTGCCAGGTGTCCACTTCCGTGTGCCCGTGCCACCAAGTGCCGTCTAGGACAAGCAATAGTCTTGAAGCGATTTTTGTTCAAATAAACGTAGATAGCGAAATGTGGCTTTATCTTTGTTCCGGATTGCTGGGCAAGTTAAGAAGAATCGTTGGATAGAGGTCGAAATGGGGTACGGTTGCCACCGCGTCCCGTTTGATATAAAAGGCGAGAGCGCTATGTCACCGCGCTGATGGATGATGATGATGATGTTGATGATGATGACTATTTTCGGAGAGATGGCACAACCCACTGTTGTGGATCGGGTACGAAACGTGTGACAGTAAATACTTGTGAAAAAATAAATCTAAGATAGAGAGAGAGAACAAAAACGTGGGGGAAGGAAGGATGTGCGGAACAGATAATCTTTTGGGAAGCAAGAAACATTTTGCTAATTTAGGTGCCTTCTATTGCAATGCTACTTATGCAATGCGAGAAAAATGAATTAGAATATATATATGAGATGAATAAATGACTGAATGATATTAGGCGCGCGATTTTCCCGTTCATTTCGTTTCCGCGGCGTTCGCGTCACTAAAAAAATAAACACGCCAGGGCTGCGCGGAACGCGCAACGCAGTCAAAGCGACAGCTAGAAGAGCGACCTGTAAGATCCTTTTCTAATCACTCTTTGGGTAACTGCTACAGGTACACTTGCTGGATAACAATTACGCTGCGAAGCAAGGCCTCCAATAATTCTATAGAGTCTATGAACCATTGTTTAACTAAGACATGTTTACACCATTTACGGCGAGTTTGCTGCATATATTGTTTCTGGCTCCTCTTGGTATCTTCTCGGGCAACTCTCATGGCGTTCGTGGCTGCTTGCGCCAGCAACTCTTTTCCTTGCCTCAAGGGGTCATGTTCTTAACAGAATGGGCTCCTGCCGAAGCTTTCATACTAAGTAAAAAAGCGTTACCGATGCAAAAATATATCATTGTCTGACAATATTCACGGATATATCCCAGTCATTCACTTCAGCGGGGACCGCTTTAGAGAGCTTGTTTCGCAGAAATTTCGGTGTTGGTGTCTCTGTCGGCGTTGACGTTGTTGGTTGTGAACAAAAAATTATATTGTCTGTGACCGAAAAATCGAGAAGGATGAGAATGAACTCAATAAAAACAATCGTTTGTAGCCTTACGGCATGACAGAGGCGTGCTCCGAGGACCAAATCAGGCCATCAGTTCAGAAGGCGATGGGCTCGAATCAGATTACGCTATCGCGATCTATTCTTGAAGGCGAAGCTTACGCGTCCGTCAATTTTTTTTCGAAAATCGTCATCACCGCCACTATGATCATCAGCGTCGCATGCGCCGCCCAGGCTAACCAGGCGCGAGCTGCTCGTTCCCACGCGCCGCACTCGTTCCACGTCTGCGGTCAGCACCAGGCTTCCAGAACGAACGCTCTCCGGATCTTCGCTTCCGTTTCATCAAAGGCTGGGGCTCTGCAGCAGCTGCGAGAAATGCCAGCAAAGCTCTATGCTCCGAAGCGCTGTGGACCGAGCTGCAAGTGCGAGTCGCCGCCGGTGTCTGATCCTGCAAACAGCGATGGCAGCGGATTGCCTTCCAACGTGCTCCAGCGAACCTTCCAGAACTCTTCGTTCTCCTCGCCATGCAGCGGAAAGAAGGTGATCGTCGGAAGTGTACCACCCACTGAACTTCGACGTCCGTTCTCGAACTTGTGTGCTCGCAAAGTGAGATCCCGACATTCGACATCCGTTCTCGAACCTTTGTGCTCGCAAGGTGAGATCCCGAAGAATTAAGGACCACTCCAAGAGACGTGCCTGGGAACGTCGGGGTCATCATTGGACAGCAGCGTGCGACCACTCGCTCGAGGAGGATTGCAAAAGGGGCACTTCTGAGAGGTGTTTCCCGTGGCGCTTACTGCCTCGAGCACGCCCGAATTCTTTGAGGAGGCCACCATCTTTATGGTCAGGTGATCTGGTCGGCCATCAAAGGATAATCCCAAGTCCGGTACGGGAAGGGTTGCGTAAGAGGACGTGACAGCCTCTCGGACAATGAGGCACGCTTTCGGCCTTCTTGGGGGAATGCTAATTATTAGATCGGTTACACACTCGTATGCTGCTCAAGTGTAGCGATTACGAAAAACGGGCGGCTACTGGGAGCTCATGAAAGATTGAGCCCAACATTCGCATTTGTTAACCGTGGTTGTTTGTTTATGGGCACGATGGTTGACGGCGCGTTCCGGTTCTCGGACTGATTGCCAGGTGTCCACTTTGGTGTGCCCGTGCCACCAAGTGCCGTCTAGGACAAGCAATAGTCTTGAAGCGATTTTTGTTCAAATAAATGTAGATAGCGAAATCTGGCTTTGTCTTTGTTCCGGTTTGCTGGGGACGTTAAGATGAATCGTTGGATAGAGATAGAAATGGGGTACGTTCGCAACCGCGTCCCGTTTGATATAAACTGATGGATGATGATGTTCATGATGATGATTTCCGGAGGAATGGCACAACCCACTATTGTGGATAGGGGACGAAACGTGCGGCAGTAAGTGCTTGTGAAAAAATAAATAAGTATAAGATAGAGAGAGAGAGAGAGAGTAAAAATTGGAGAAAGAAGGATAGCCGAATCAGATTACCTATAGGGAAGCGACAAACATTTTGCTGATTTAGGTGCCTTCTATTGCAATGCTACTTATGCAATGCGAGAAAACTGAAATAAACGATATAAATTAGATGGATGAATGACTGAATGATATTAGACTTGCGATCTGGTGTTAGGTGCGGGGAACATTCTTCGAGACTTCGGAGACTTCCAAGTCTTTGACATGTTCATTTCTCTATCCATCAAATTACGCGCGGCTTCCCACTGTTGTTGGGTCAGGCGATTCGCATGGAGCTCTATCTCCTTGTCTAATGCAGCTACTTGCTTTCTTAAATTACTATTGCATTTTTGTCTTTTCCAGCGCTTTTGGATGCTAGTCCTTGCCTCCAACAGATGCCACAGTTTCCTGTCCATCTCCGCCATTCTCGCTTCTTCTGGAACAATTTTGGTGGCTTTCTCGACACTCTGTTGGAACTGCTCTACCCATTTTTCTATATCTACTGTGGTATCATCCGAATCCTGTCCTCAAATCTAGCGGAAATAGTCCCATCGTACAAGTGACAGTTTACTGCCTTTATTTTCTTTAGGGCCTGCATACACCGTTGTAACTACAATATAATGATTGCTGCCAAAATTTTGCTGCGTGTTTACCCATCGCGAGTATGCTACGTTCTTCGTAAAAGTTCGGTCCGGTGTTGTCATTACTAACGCTGTTGCCTATTCTTGAGGGCTCTTCAGGATTTGTTATCAGCGTAAGGCCCTCGTGTTGAGCGTCTGCCCATAAGTTGCATCCCATTATATTTTCGACAGTGTATCCCCAAGCCGCGTGCGGTGCGTTAATGTCGCCGACTATGACGAGAGCCTGTCTCCCCACTATGCCCAAGGCTTTGCGGAAAAGTGGACCAAACTTGTGCTTCTGTCGGGGTAGTCTATAAATGTTAAGCACGAAGAGGCTTCCCTCTCTCCTACAGAAGGGTATTATTTCTATATGGACGTGGTCTATGCTGTGCATTCCGGTATCATTCTCTACAGCCGTGAGGGTTCTATGTACACGAGTTGTGACAGTCGCCTTCTCACCAGAAGTACTATAAGACTGTAACTTTGCCATGCCCCCCCCCCCCCCCCCCCGGTGACCTGCAGGGCGATGACATGTGGCGCCTCCTTGTTTATCAGGAATTGCTGCAGGTTCCTTCGTTTCCTACGGTACCAGCGGCAGTATCACTGCGAAAGAACGCGCTGGTTACGTGGCGCCATGTTTATTTATAGGATCCTCCCCGGCGACCTTGCTGGTTTATACCGTGGCTGTTCTTTTATACGGTTTTGATTTAACCGGCTCTGCACCAGACGAACGAACGTCCTTCGGCATGCTCTCTATCGCTAATGCCCTGTGCTCGAGTCCATCAAATTGTTGCTTTATTTCGACGTACATGCATGTAATTTGGTTTTGTAGTTCATCAAACATTTCTTTAAGCAATTTGTTAACCTCGCTAACCGAAAAGTTTCCGGCCTTTTCTGCTTCTTCCGGCACCCTCCTTTTGAGTGGCGGTGACTCCCCGCTCATTTGCGAGGAAACAGATGTTGGGGATCGATTAAGCGTTGGTATTTTACTAACAGAGGGGGTGTTAGTCGTTGTACTCGCGTTTTTCACCTCCTGAAGCTTCGGATTTTCTTCTTTCAGTTGCTTTATTTCTTCTTCAAGCGTTAAGTTCTGTCTAGTAATAGGTTCTAACATTTTTTAACCTGCATCAATTCCTTTTCCAAGGGGGACCCTATAACATTACTTGGTGAGGCAGTGCCGGAGACCCCACTTGCAAAGTACACCTGTGTGCTGCCGCTTCCTCGAGTGGCTCTTGAGTGGGACCTTGGCCTTGATCTCGTTTTGAAGCGAGACCTGGACTGTCTTCGACTCTTTCCCCCAGTAAGCTTTGGGAAAAATGCGGAGTGGGCTCGTGTGAGGCCGTTCCCATTGCTTTGCCTGTTAGTGTCCTTGTGTTACTGTTGGCTGGTTGTTGTGCTGTGGTCGTTGTCATGGCTTACGCCGATTTCCTTGCCTGGTAGAAGCGCACGCTGCCCGTGCTTCCTCCTCGTCTCGTCTCGTCCGTTTTCAGTGACGTCTCCTAACCAGGTATGGTATCTTCTATCTTGCCTTACATCTTTTGTCTCCAGTGTGTTGACCTTTGCCACATATATTGCATTGCACTTCACAACTGTGATCTTGCGCTGGATTCTCGCTTCCACATCCCCTGCACACCTCTTCGTTGGGATAGGAACACACGTCCGCTCTATGTCCAAGTCTCCCACAACCGCAGCAGATATCGAAGTGTTTCCTGTAGAGCTTACACTTAACGAGCATTGCTCCATACCTCACAAATCTCGGAACGCCAACTCCCTCAAACAGCACAATAATATTGTCAGCGTTTCCCTTTCTTTTCGCATGAAGGACTCCGGGGTTACGTGGAGTGATCAAGTCGCTAAGGATGTCTTCTGGGCTCTCTTCCTTGGAAACCCCTCGTATCAGTCCTTTTGACGTGTTCTCCGGGGCTGCCATGTGCCCACAGGTCTCAAATGCCTGCTGACCTATTGGTAGCTTGGTAATGCCTCCATACTGTCGGGCTCGATCCTCAGATGGTGTACTGATGACGAGTATGTTCTGCTTATTGTTAATGCACATACTGTCTTCCGCAGCTGCCTCCCGGCCGACCCCCGCAGTGTTGCGCAGGCAGCAAGATATGTGATCCATCCTGTATATTGAGACGTCAAGTCCACCACGCGGACGCACAATGGCCTTATAATCCTCCGTCGGCAGATTGGGCAGTCTACTCGCCTTGATGATTTCTCGAGCGTTCCGCTCCTTCCTCCATTTGTTTCCTGGCGCCTATTCTACAAAAGGCGTCTTTCGCTGCGTTTTCCCGCCAAGCCGGGCTCCGGGTCGACCTGCGTCTTGGCGCATTTTCACACTTCACACCAGCCTGACCCTTTTTCAAACTCTTCCGGTGATAAGTCTTCTCCGTCTCTAGTTACGACCTCCATTTTGGCATCTATCGGGCCTTCGAAGAGAAACTGGGGGTCCCGAACAGCTCCGATGGCGCGTTCGGCCGAGCTCTCCCCACCGCCGTCGCGGTGGAGACACTAGCGTTTAGTTCGTGTTCGCTGAGCTTATAGCTGCCGCGTTGACGTGGCAACCCAGAAAACACGGTTGTTGCACCAAGAAGATGCAGCCCACCTGTTGAAACGTGGTGTCCAGAATCTCCAGAACTTCCGTCGTCCACTGGCGTGAAAAATGGAGCTAGGAAATTCGATATTGTGTCGATAATCAGAGAAAAACTGCGAAGCCGGTAAGGCGTGCGTCCGCATTCCGTGGCCCCCAAGCGGCAATCCATGACGCTTAGTAATGAAATTTTTTTAGGTGTTTCTGAAATGTGCAATCGCTGATTTCGATTGAACCCTATTTCCGGCATCTGTACGCCAACGTGAAGGAGTGCCATGAAGCGCTTGCAGGACACTGGTCTACTGCTTCTGAATTCTATTTTTGCGACGACGTCGTCAAAGTGACGATGTCGTGTGATGACGACATCGTGTGACGTCACATGATGTGACGTTGTATTACGTCCTGATGACCATCCCGGCTGCGGCGGCTGCATTTCCGATGGAGGCGGAAATGTCGTAGGCCCGTGTGCTCAGATTTGGGTGCACGTTGAAGAACCCCAGGTGGTCAAAATTTCCGGAGTCCTCCACTACGGCGTCTCTCATAATCATATGGTGGTTTTGGGACGTTAAACCCCACAAATCAATCAATTACGTCCTGATGACGGGAGGAGTATTCATAACTAACGGATATAAATTCTTGACCACGTCTTATGAGCAAGATATCACATAGTGATGATCCTATGCATCACTCCGGCTCACGCCACTGATCGTCTTTCAATTTCGATCATGGTGATCACTTCGTTAAATAATCGAGTTGTAGGAACCCTATTTTGGGTAAGCAACGAGCAGTCTCTTGTTGCATTCTTAAGAAAAGTAAATAACTCAGAATGCTAAACGCTTGCCCAAGGGAATGAAATAATGACGTGTTTAGACAAAAAATTCAGTGATTTGGAACATACTGTACTCTCTACTATGGGCGGGATTCGAGGTGTCCCTGTAGAATGGCAAACTAATGCCAAAAGTCAGTCACTTAGTACAAGCATTTGCATGGTCAGTGGGTGTGTGTTTAAAAAAGTGGTTAACGATTTAGAGTACTTAGCACTCCACTATGGGAGAGCATAAAGCCGTCCTGTAGGCATATACCGGGTTATAGCACACCATGGCACACCGACGTCCTAATGTACATTTTTATAAAAAAAGTGGTGAACCATTTTGAGTACTTGGTACTCTGCAATGGGAGAGCATGAAGCCGTCCCGTAACGGAAATCACCTGAAACCTTTAAGGAGTTTGGCCGAACGGCATCGCTGATAGGTTGACGATAGTTCACCTGTTTAGGAAAAGTTTATTCTATCATGGGACGCAACAAACTTGTGGAACGAGCGCCTGTACAACAAGCACAATAACAAACAAATGACAAAGCACAACATACATTACACATTTAAACAAAAGTGTCCAAGTTCGTAGGGTGTCCATAGTCCATGGTACTAATAACTACATACACTACATATAAACTCTAATCACAATATTGACAATGTACATGATGATGTATGTACAGAATATACAAGACTTGGTAAAGATGTTAGAAAATATGTACAACAGGTATCAATTTTCATAAAAATTACATACATCGTTAAAATTAAGTGCATATATACAAGAGCTGACACCCATATGGGACATACACAAACACATAGAAATAGTAAACACATACTCATTACATGCACTAATCAGACATTGACAGGTGACCTTGCTATAGGAACCAGGCCAGGTGGAAGACTAATCGAACGCGTCTGTCGACTACAGACAGAAAGCGGCACGACCATTGACGCAGAAATTCTTCCTCCCCAAGGAAGAACAATTCCTCCGACAGAAAAGTTAAGAGTTCAGAGTAGAGGCGTTCCAGAATCAGACAGAGAGCATGACGACGATGACCTGCCGTCACAGCTTCGCACCTATTACGCCACAAACAAAAAGCGCCCGCAGGTATTAGAAGGCGCGCAAAACGACTACGCGAGCAGCGACCAGATGTTACAAAGCGATTAACGCCTAGGCCACGATAACTAGTGTTAACGGACTTTCAAAACACCTTTGCAATGACACATTGCTGCAGCATATGCTGGTTAGACTCCTGTAACGGGCAGTTAGGACAAGTGGAAGATGGGACCATGCCCCACTTTTCCAATCTGTCCCGTGTTGGGAGTACTCTCCATCCAAGACGCCACATAAAGTCACGGAGGTGACCAGACAAAAACGATGCCGTTATAGTGCTCCACGAGACATGTCTCGATCGTGCTCGGAGGGCTGGAGGAACCAGAGAAAGCAGAAGAGCCGCCGTTGTATCTACAATGCGGCTTTCGAAAATGTTCACATCGGGACAAACCTGCTGCGCGTGTCGATAAAATGCTACTGCCGTTGAGTAAAATACAGGCACGTTAAGTGTTGACGGTGCAGAATTAAGTCGTGCATCTGGTAGTAAATAGCGTATTCTGGTGCCTCAGAAATAGCAGGCAAGATCACGCGCGGGGCACTGATCACCATGAAACAACCGAAGTAAGAATCGTAGGACAAGCATTGATTGATTGATTTGTGGGGTTTAACGTCCCAAAACCACCATATGATTATGAGAGACGCCGTAGTGGAGGGCTCCGGAAATTTCGACCACCTGGGGTTCTTTAACGTGCACCCAAATCTGAGCACACGGGCCTATCGTAGGACAAGCAGCCGGCAGCGAACAGAGACGGACGAGAAAGCGAATCCACCGCAGTTTCTCGGTTGCCCATGAGCTGCTCGGCAAACCAGTTCTGTTCCACCACCCGACCAAAAAAATGAGCCATTGAGGGATTGCAACGACCTAGTGATTCGTAATGGGGGCTGTAAGACATGAGATATGTTCCATGCACGGCGGAAAAACACCGTCTGTGCTAAATAACTTCTTTCGAGCATTGGTAAATCATACTCTTGTGCTTCCCGGACGTGTCGTTTTACATCTTCGACTACTGAATTCCATAAGGAGGCTGATATGCCGTAGCAAGTATAATCAAGCCCCAGAATGCGAATGGAGTCACTTTTTTGAAGACCAAAACAGTGACTTAGACAGGCTTCTTGGGAACCAATGAATAAATATCGACATTTTGAAAAATTTAACGCAGCACCTGAACTCGTGCCATACGCAGCAAAAAGTCGTAGGCTACGAGATAAACTGTCTCCATTCTTCAGATACGACGTGATGTCATCAGCAAATGCTGTCGCCGTCACGGTACCTGGAAGAGGAAGGCCTCTAACGTAAGGATCAGTGACTAGCGATTGAAGGAATGGTTCGAGGCCGAGTACAAAAAGTGCAAGGGATAAAGGACACGCCTGGCGAACACCACGGGTAACAGGAAATGGCGCACACACTAAACCATCAAGAAACAACGTGCTGCGTATATTTCGGTATGCGTTTCTGAGAAGCTCAACGAAGTTTTGCGAGAAGCCAAATGCGGCCATTACGTTAAATATAAAGCTATGTTCGAAATGATCGAATGCCTTTTCCTGTGCAAGTGAAACCAAGAGTCCCCGAGCTGGTCTTGTTAACGTGTACGCAACTATATCACGCATAACAAAGGAGAGACCGTGGATTTCTCTTCCAGGAATAGAGCACGCCTGGTGATGACCTATTGAGGAGGGCATCAGGCTTTTCACACGCCGAGTGATAACTGCTGCGAAAGTTTTGTAATCAACGTTGAGGAGCGTTATTGGTCTCCACTCATCTGGGCGAACCGACGATGGGTCATGTTTAGGTATTAAAACATTTCGACCATGGCGAAAGCTTTCAGGGAAATCTAACATCTCAAAACAGCGGCAAATAACAGAGGTGAAAAGAGCATCAATGTCGTCCCAAAACGTTAAATAAAACTCAACAGGCAACCCGTCCGGCCCGGGGGCCGAACCACGCTTCATAGAAGACAGTGCCTCTTTCACTTCGTCAGCTGACGGACTTGTGCAAAGTTGTTCAGCTACTTCAAATGAAATTTGAGGGAGCCTACTTAACATTGTGGCTGTCTCGGTGGTACAGCGATGGGATGACTTTGTCGTACGAGCCATGTTGGCAAAGGGATCTAGGAAAACTGATTGATCACGTGTCGGTGGCAACGCAGTGTTTAAGGATCTGGCAGCCGGGGTTGCTAGTCGTCTCGACGAGTTGAGAAGCGAGCTTTTCGCAAAGCGTAGAACCTCAAGGTTAGCACATGGATTACGTCTGCAACGCCAAGCAGCCGCCGTCACCGACTAAGCTGCAATAAGGCGTTGAAGACGACCCCTTAACTGTCGCTGCCATGCGCGCATCAAGGGAATTAGCTGATCAACCTGAAGAGCAATACGCAGCTTTGTGGCAGTGTCCGCTAGTTCTTCGGACGTACGGCGTCTAAGGGCCCGACCTGCTACTGAGCAGTGTAAGCGACACTGTGTCTGGAGCGCGTCTCACACCTCCGGACCGCATCCCAAGAGAGAGGCGTGCAAGATTCTAAATAAACTGGAGAGGGAACGCGCGTCGTGCAGAATGCGGATGTCAAGACGCCAAGGTCTTACTGATGATGGAAAGGGAAAGTAAGCCTCGAGCGTCACTGGTCGGTGGTCTGATATAAATATAAACAGGGGATAATGGTAATGTTACTACATCAGAGTGCGATACGTAAGAAGCTAGAACGCTCGGCATATAGAAACGATCCAACCGACTAGACGACGTGCTACGCCTCCAAGTCCAGGCATACTGTGGGTTTAGAAGAAGTGGTTGTGGTGCAGTGAATCCGCAGCGAACTGCTGACGAAGCCAACTTACTAGGACGCCACAAAAATATGCTACGTTAAAACACCTCCATACTTGTTCTTGTTAAGCCATTCACTTTTTTATAATGATCTGGTTACCAGTTTTATTAAACTTTAGGATCAAGTCTTATAACGAAGATTTGTAGTGGCTGCTTCGTACCCTTAAGACAAAAGTTTGACATCCTAAAACATTATACCGAATGTTAGCGTGGAGGTGGCAAAAAAGTTCAAGTACGGAGCGCCACAGGTAAATATTTATTGTTTCAATACCGGGACCAGGAGCGTGCCGAAATGAAGTCCAAATAAAATGTATACCTTTAGGCCCGAGGGAGTGATCCGTATAAGCGTGGGTTTCACCGTTGTAAACGTTAATTGTGGAGGTCTTCACGGAAAGTTTGCTTTTCGGTGGCATCGCCATGGCGTCTTTGATGTTCTCCCAGCGTTGGACAGCGTCTCGAGTGGACGAACGGAATGCCCATCGGCGTACAATCTTCATAACTTGTGTGTGACGATCATGAAGTCGGAGTTCTCTTAGTGTGCGCAATATTGTTACGTAGTCATGACGTCGACGTAGGCCACCGTCGGCGTGTCAAATAAGAAACTTTTAGGGGCGAAGCTACTTATGGCGTGGCTTGGGCGTCCCTCGTATGTAACCACCAGTGGCACATACCCGAAATAGGTATAACACTTGACCTCCAAGGTGGTGCCAGTGAGAGATTTCTTCTGTGCGTTGTTTAACAATAAAAAATAGTGCTCAATGTACATGCCAATGTCTGCTAATGGGGAATGAGAGACATGAGCATTCGGCTTTTAGTCAACGCGCACGCTGCGATCCCCATTAGCAGCCATTGGCATGTACATTGAGCACTATCAGACAAGAAAGGGATGCTACATTATATTCGCTGGGTGTAACCCCCTTAGCTTTAGAAAGGTTTAGCGAGCGTTGAGCAGCAGTGCCATGAATACAATGAACTTGTATATACCATGAATGAACTCAAGGTGGTTAAAAATGAGAAGTAGATACGAAGCGCAAGCCGTAAGAAAGTAAAAGCCGAATTCTCCTGTCTCTCATTTCTCATTAGCAGCCATTGGCATGTAAATTGGGCCCTATCTGACAGGGAAAGGTTGCTACGTTATACTCGCTGGGCGTAACCTCCTTGGTATTCGAAAGGTTTAGCGAGCGTTTGGTCGCAGTGCCATGAATACAGTGAACTAGAATATACTATGAACTCGAGGTGGTTAAAGGTGGGAAGTGGTTCCAAAGCGCAGGCCGTAAGAAAGTGTGCGTGTGCCACCTCTCGTTTAGTCCTTGGAATGTCCGCTGGATGGCGGTGCTTCTATATGGGGAATATATGATAAAAGATGCGAGATGGTGGGACTTGGAGTGTTGAATAGATGAACGAACGGACACATAAACAGATGCATGGATGGACGCATGAACGGATGCAGGGGCGGATGCACGAAAGAACGCAGGGACGGGCGCACAAACAGACGCATGGACGGTCACACAGACGGGCGCATGGACGGACGAATGCTTCGCCCCACTCTCCATCATTCACTCCGTGGATATGCTGCCATTTTTTTTATGTGGCCGGACTTGTGGCCAGGAAACTGAAGGACAGATTACAGTGATGCATACTGGTACTCATAGTGGCGAACAGAGCGTCGGCCGTCGAATAACTGACAAACGCTGACGAGCATCGGCATTTATACATGTGCCGCCTAATCTATTCCTCGCTATAATATTCCAGAGTACAGAGCACTGCACTGGCTCGGGCCGACGCCGCTTAATTGATTGCCGCAGTTTGCTGGGTAACCGATTGTTGAAGCTTTGGGCTCGGGTCAGGCTTGATACTGGCCCTTAATAAGTCCGGGACTCATACATATTGGTGTAATAGCGTGTGTACGCTGTTTGGCTTTGTTGTTTAGACTTGTCATTCAACCTCTTTTGCTGACTCAAAAGCTGACGCCTCCTGAAATGAAGCTTTTAGATTACGCATGGCCCACATGAAATGTCCTTCCACATGGGCGCTGTCCCTGTTGAAGTTTGCCTTTTTATTTTCCACTTTTCCTTACCCATAAGAAATAGTGTTGATCGCTGGTAATAGGTGTGGCACGCCTTGACAGATCTACGGTACTGTGGCGGAATAAGGGTGAGAAAAACCACCTTCGTGTTTTAATTGTTAGAACGTATAGTGTACGTTGGAGTCAGTGCCCGGCCGAAGAGTCGACACGACAGCCTTAATTTGTGTAAGAACATCACCACCGCAACTATCATCGCCACCCTTGCAAGCGCTGCCCAGATTATCGTGTTAGTCCATATTTATCTATAGCTTGCCGTTCGAAGTCGAAGGAGGTGGTCCTTCGTGGCTCAGTGGTTAACGCCTCACATTCACACCTCAGAGGTCCCACGTACGATTTCGCGTGCCGAGTGTTATTCCTAGTTATTTTTCTTTCTTGCCTTTTCATATATACAGATACGTATACATATGCGGTGAGTCACAGCCATGCTGACGTCTACGCCGATGCCGTTGCAGCTGACAGTGTCCATATAATTGCTATCGCAATACAATAAAAAGAAAAAAATGAAAGAAAAAAACCACGGCTTATTTACGAGAATAACGATGATGAGTGGCTAAAGCAGTGGGATCGTTCGGGGTTCCCGTCAATCACCCATCGTCATAGACATCGACGGAGCGGTGTGCAATTATGTACAAGTTTTATGGGTCATTAAACTTACGTTGTGTTTAGTTGGAATGAAAAAAAACTTTATTTCAGTTCTGCAGGACGCGCTTAGCGCATAGCGGGCGTCTCCAACGTAGGGACCGACAGGGAGTACCTGGCGGCCGCTTCGTGGACCTGCTGGGCGGCCCATTGCTGGTCGGCGAGAAGTGAGCTCCTGAGGGACTTCTCCCACTTGCTTGAGGTAGAGTCGGGAGGAGTTGTTCTACACTCCCAGAGCATGTGTGCGAGTGTCGCTGTGTGTCCACATGATGGACATGTGTCGCGGGGGTATGCATGAGGATAATAAACGTGAAGCGTGGCAAGGTTTGGGTACGTGTGTGTCTGTAATAGGCGTAGGGTTAATGCCTGCGGTCGGTTAAGTTTCGGATGTGAGGCAGTAATACTTGTGAAAAATAAATATAAGATAGAGAGATAACAAAAACATGGGGGAAGGAGGGTTATGCGAAACAGATAATTTTTAGGGAAGCAAGAAACATTTTGATAATTTAGGTACCTTCTATTGCAATTCCACTTATGTAATGCGAGAAAACTGAAATAAACGATATAAATTATATGTATAAATGACCTAAATATATTCTGCGCGCCATCTTCCCGTTAATTTCGTTTCTGCGGCGTTCGCATCACTCAAAAAATAAACACGCCAGTCTTGCGCGGAACGCACAACACAGTCACGGCGAAAGCTAGAAGAGCGACCTTTCAGATCCTTTTCTAAACACTCCTTGGGTAACTGCTACAAGCACACTTTCTGGATACCGATTACGCCATAACTAATCACAACTTTCGTGTAGTACGTCAGCATTTACTATGCTATCTTTCTTTATCCTTCGGAGAAACGCGGTATCCGCAACACACTTTCTCGGAATTTTGTGCAATTTGTTTCGAGGCACTGGCTGACGGTGATGAATTATGCCTGAAGTGGATATGCGGTATACAGTTAACAGGTGATCAAGAACAAGTTTTTCAATGGGTTGGGTGGTGTCGGCGACGGCGCCTTTGGTTGTGAGCCACAATTCGGGATAGATGCAAATGAAGAAATGAATAAATTAAAAAAAATATTTACTCCGAGTGGGAATAGAAACCAGGCCTTCTGCGTTACTGGCAGATGTTCTAACATGGAGCCACGCTAGAAGTAAAAGGTTCACCGTTAAAAAAAATATTGCACTAGAATTTTGTGCCGCGAGAGGAGTTTCCTGAACGCATGCATGTAACATGGAGGGGGAGGGGGGGTGTGCAGAATCGTAGAATCTCACCCGGCGTCAAGATATGTGGACTGCAGAAGGAGTATAGGTGCTTTAAAGCTGCCCACTGCCCACCCATTACAAAGTGAATAGGTGCACGTGGAACCTTACGGATGCATAACGAGTGCTTTGCCAATTTGCAAACGCAAGAATTATGCCGTAGCGGGCACATCGCTACTGTACTTGCAGCAGGAATTTTAAAATAGTTTGAAACGGCTCAGGGCACAGACGTTCATTTCTCGTGTGGCACGGTTGAAGGTGATGTGGATAAGCAGTCGCGTAACCCGGGTGTGGCACAACAGCCCCCCCCCCCCCCAAATGAAAAACATTATTATATAGAAAATGAAGCTTGAGTGAAAGTCGAGGTGAGAACTGTACAGTAAACGAAAACGAATATTCTAAATAATGGAAACAGATTCCAGCCGAAGCCCGGCCGCGGTAGTCTATAGTGGCTAAGGTACTCGGCTGCTGACGCGCAGGTCGCGGGATCGAATCCCGGCTGCGATGGTTGCATTTTCGATGGAGGCGGAAATGTTGTGGGCCCGCGTGCTCAGATTCGGGTGCACGTTAAAGAACCCCAGGTGGTCGAAATCTCTGGAGACCTCAACTACAACGTCTCTGATAATCATATGGTGGTTTTGGGATGTTAAACCCCACACATCAATCAATCAGTCTCTCGGACCATGGGGCACGCTCTCGGCCTTCTTGGGCCAACGCCTATTATAAGATCGATTACACACTCGTATGCTGCGCAAGTTTAGCCAATGACGAAAAATGGGCGGCAGCAGCCCGTTCATCAAAGGTTGAGATAAGCAGCCGCATTTATTTGCGGTCTCTGGCACGACGATGGAAGGCGCTCTCCCGTTCTTTGACTGAATGGCAACTACAGAGCTCGGTGCGCCCGTGCCAGCAAGTGCCAGCAAAGACGAGCAATAGTTCTGTTTTTTTTTTTGTTCAAATAAACGAAGATAACAAAATAAGCCTTTTTACTTGTTCCGGTTTTCATAAAGCAGAATCGCTAGATCGAGATCAAATGGGCTACCTTTGCACCCGTGTTCCGTTTCACAAGCCGAGAGTATGATACGTGTTGCGTCGTGTATGAAGGTCTGCGCCGTTCTCATTCACTTCATTTTGCGTATACCTCCCTAAAAAAAGTTGCAATTCCAAGTGGGCTTGGCGTGATGTAATGTTCGTGGTAATATAGCCACTACGGGGTGGTTTTCGCATTCAAGTTGCCTCCCGTGAATTAATGAAGGATCCTATGACGTGTTTAGCGCGAGAGAGTTGAACAGCTTGTGTCTTGGAATTTCCAGCGATGATGGCATTGTTGGTTGTGAGCAAGAAATCGGCGTTGTCCGTGAGTACAAATTGGAGATAGATGCAAATAAATAATTAAATAAATAAATAAATAAATTTTTGCTAAGTACGAATGAGAATCGAAGCCATGCCTTGTGCGCTCCTTGCAGACGTTCTAACGCGGAGCCACACCAGTGCCGAAAACTTCTTCGTAAAAAAAGTGACAGTTTTGCTGCAAAGGCGAAGCAATGAACGCGATAGCAACAAATTGGAAGGTCACGTGCAGAATGACACTGCAGATCGAAACATGCCACGTGTTTCTCACGCACGATGCACGAAACGTTTTCAAAGGTACAGATGAGTGCGAATAAGCGTCTCAGTTGTTACTTCGCTGTGTCTGAAAACCGCGCCCTTTTCGCAAACGGAGACTATGCAACGATTGCAGTGACCTTTCTGTGCCCGGTAGCTACATCAGAGTCTTTCCGGTGAAAGACCAAGGCCAACCAAAACGTACGATTGTACTCACCGCGAGATAAGGGCGTGCGTTGACGTCAACCCTGCTCCCTCTACGCGGGGCAAAGTACGCGTCGGAGATGAGAGCGCGCGCCGCCACGTCGTGACGACGTGGGGACGTGCGCTCATTGCATCATCTTGCTGGTAATGCCGAAAACAATGGATAGTTCCCCCCCCCCCGAGATGCCCGTCGCGAGCGGTGAAGTTGGTAGATATAAATAGCTTGCCGTTTGACAGTCGAAGGAGGCGGTCCTTCGTGGCTCAGTGGTTAACGCCTCGCATTCACACCTTCAGAGGTCCCACGTTGGATTCCGCAGTGCCGAGTGTTATTCCGAAATATTTTTCTTTCTTGCCTTTTCATATATACAGATACGTATACATATGCGGTGAGTCACAGTCCACGCTGACGTCTACGCCGACGCCGTTGGCAAAATTCAGCTGAGAGTGTCCCTATAATTGCTATCGCAATACAATAAAAAGAAAAAATGAAAGAAAAAAACACGGCTTATTTACGAGATTAATGATGATGAGTGGCTAAAGCAGTGGGATCGTTCGGAGCGTCCCGTAAATCCACCCATCGTCATGGACAGTCGACGGAGCAGTGTGCAATTATGTACAAGGTTCATGGGTCTCATTAAACTACGTTGTGTTTAGTTGGAATGAAAAAAAAAAAACTCTATTCAGTCCCTGCAGGACGCGCTTAGCGCGTAGCGGGCGTTTTCCCACGTAAAGGACCGACAGGGAGTACTTGGCGGGGCTTCGTGGGCCGCTAGACCGCCCATTGCTGGTCGGCCAGAATGAGCTCCTGAGGGACCTCTCCCACTTGCTTGAGGTAGAGTCGGGAGGAGTTGTTCTACACTCCCCAGAGCATGTTTGGCGATTGTCCGTGGTGTCACATGATGTGCATGTGTCGCGGGGGTATGCATGAGGATAATAACGTGAAGCGTGGCAAGGTTGGGTACGTGTGTGTCTGTAATAGGCGTAGGGTAATGCCTGCGGTCGGTTAATTTCGGATGTGGGGGTGGAAAAATGCGGCGTTCCAGGTAAAAGTGCTTTGTTATTTCATTGTAAGTAATTGTGCATCACGATTGGTATCTAACCCAGCAAGATGGGGTTGCCCTGTGGCGGTACGGTCGGTAAGTGCGCGCGCTGCATCATGGGCGATCTCGTTGAGGTTGGAATAGGGGCCCGGCACCTGGCCGAGATGGGCGGGGAACCAGATGACAGTATGGTGCTTCAGGGCACTCGTGTCTGCTTTGCGCAGGATACGTAGCGCCTGGTCGGAGATGACTCCGCGTTCGAAGGCTTGCATGGCTGGCTAGAGTCACTGTAGATGGATTCCCGTTTCCTGTCGAGCATAGCTATAGATAGCTATAGCTATTTGCTCGGCTACTTCAGGGTTTCGGGTGAGGATTGTGGCAGAGTTAAGAGTCTGCTGCGCGGATGATACCGCGACCGCGGCGAAGGCTCGGTTGTTGTGATAGGCAGCAGCGTCCACGAACGAGACGTTGTCCGCTCGCATGTGTATGCGCTTTGAGAATGGCGCTCGCCCGCGCATGGCGCCTGCCTCTGTTGTATTTGGGGTATATATTTCGTGGAATGGGAGCGATCGTGATAAGGTTGCGGATTTCACGGGGAATTAGGGTCAACTCTGGGTGGCCCTTGGCCCTCGAGGAGAAGAAGCCGAGCTCGCGCAGAATATGGCGGCCCGCCTTGGTGGTGGGGAGTCGGGTCAATTGCACGCGTTCCTGAGCTTCGGCGATCTCTTCAAGCGTGTTATGTACGCCAAGCTCGAGGAGTTTGTACGTTGGAGTGGTGATAGGAAGGCCAAGGGCTCGTTTGACCACCTTGCGAATAAGCGCATTGAGTTGATCTTGCTCAGCACGTAGCCATTTGTGTATAGCAGCAACGTAGGCGAAATGGCACAAAACAAACGCGTGCACGAGACGCAGCAGGTTGTCTTCTTTGAGGCCATGATGCCTGTTGGCTACTCTACGTACTAGTCGTATGGCATTCTCAGTCTTGGTCCTGAGCTTATGTACTGTTTGGGTGTCGGTTCCGTGGGACTCGATAATTATGCCGAAGACATTGATGGTGTGTACCCTGGGTACAGTGCGACCATCTCTGGTGTGGAGGGTAATATTGCGTTCCGTCGGAGGTTTCCACCCTTTGGACTTTACACCACGGCGTTTGGGCAAATATATCAACCGCTCCGGCTTCGCGGGTGAGCACCTGAGACCGGTGTGGTCGAGGTAGGACTTGGCGGTGTCGATGGCCTCTTGCAGGGCGGACTCAATGAAGCCATCCGACCCTGTGGAGCACCATATGGTTACATCATCCGCATAGATAGTGTGATTTAGCCCGTCCATTTTCGAAAGTCGTTCGGAAAGCCCGATCATCACAAGGTTTAAGAGCGTGGACGAGAGGACGGATCCCTGAGGAGTGCCCCGCTGCCCGAGCTCCACTCTTTTCGACACTAGGTCTCCTACGCGGAGGACGGCTCTGCGTCGAGTGAGAAAAAATGCGGATAAAGTAGTAAAACCGATGACCTAGGCCGAGGGCTGCGATCGCTTTCAAGATTGACGAGTGCGTTATTGTATCGAAGGCCTTTTCTAAATCGAGACCGAGTATTGCACGAGTGTCCCGAGTGTTTCCGCCATCTAGAATATGATGCTTTAGGAGTAACCTGGCGTCTTCAGTGGATAACCCTGGTCGGAAGCCAATCATGTGGTGCGGGATGCAGTCGTTATCTTCGAGGTATCGACCAACCCTGTTGAGGACGACGAGCTCAGCCACTTTGCTCACGTACGACGTGAGAGATATGGGGCGTAGGTTATCTAGGCTCGGCGCCTTTCCCGGTTTGGGTATGATGTGTTTAGTTATGAATTTTGTTTTCCTTCATCATTCTGCTTTGTGGTAATGGGTCTAGGCTGAGGTTGGCAAAGGTCGGTGCATGTTCTCTCGGTGATTGGTTGTTTCCAGTCATGGCATCATAGACGTCTTATGTATGCTGCCAAAGCCAGTCGTTGTCCGTGATCATTATTGTCTTCATCATCTTCGTCTTGCCATCGCGGGCGCCGCTAACAGACAAGCCTCTGCCTCAGAGTTTCAACCCTAAAACTGAAATCAGTCAATCATGGCTGCGCTGCCCGTCGGCCGGAATCTTTTGGAACGCGGCAGCAGCAAGGGCTTGATTGTTAATGTCTCGCTGAACGGTGAATACGGGGCTGTGAAGCAGGGTCTCCAATAATTCTAGTGTCCATAAACCATTGTTCTAAGACATGTTTACACCATTCACACCGTGTTTGCTGCCTATAGTGTTTCTGGCTCCTGTCGGTCTGTTGTCGGGCTGTTCTCATGGCGTTTGTGGCTGCTTGCGCCAGCGATGCTCTTGCTTGCCTCAAGGGGACATGTTCTCAACAAAATGGGCTCCTACCGAAGCTCTCACATTATGTCAAAATTGCGTTACCGATGCGAAATTGTATCATTGTCTGACATCATTTACTGATATATCCCTGTCATTCACTTCAGGGGGGACCGCTCTAGAGAGCTTGTTTCGCAGAAATTTCGGTGTTGGCGTCTCTGTCGGCGTTGACGTTGTTGGTTGTGAACAAAAAATTTATCTTGTCTGTGACTGAGAAATCGAGAAGGATGCAAATAAACTTAATAAAAACAGTCGTTCTTTTCCTTACGGCACGACAGAGGCGTGCTGCGAGGACCTAATCAGGCCAGCAGGTAAAAAGGCGATGGGCATGGGCTCGAATCAGATTACGCTGTCGCGATCTATTCTTGAAGGCGAAGCTTGCGCGTCCTTCAATTTTTTCCCCCGAAAATTGTCACCACTGCCACTGTCATCATCGCCGTCGCATGCGCTGCCTGGGCTATCCAGGCGCGAGCTGCGCGATCCCACGCGCCGCACTCGTTCCACGTCTACCGTCAGCACCAGGCTGCCAGAACGAACGCTCTCCGGATCTTCGCCCATTTCATCAAAAGCTGGGGCTCTGCAGCATCTGCGAGAAATGCGAGCAAAGCTCTATGCTCCGAAGCGCTGTAGACCAAGCTGCAAGTGCGAGTCGTCGCCGGTGTTGGCTCCTCCGAACAGCGGTGGCAGCGGCTCGCCTTCCAACATGCTCCAGCGAACCTTCCAGAACTCTTCGTTCTCCTCGCCATGCAGCGGAAAGAAGGTGATCGTCGGAAGTGTACCACCCGTGGAAATTCGGCATCCGTTCTCGGACATTTGTGCTCGCAAGGTAAGATCCCGACATTCGACATCCGTTCTCGAACCTTTGTGCTCGCAAGGTGATATCCCGAAGAATCTAAGGACCGCTCCAAGAGACGTGCCTGGGAACGTTGGGGTCATCATCGGACAGCAGCGTGCGACCACTCGCTCGAGGAGGATTGTGAAAGGAGCACTTCCGAGAGGTGTTTCCCGCTGTATTCGCTGCCTCGAGCACGCCCGAATTCTTCGAAGGGGCCACCGTTTTCATGGCCAGAGGATCTGGTCGGGAATTGAAGAAAGGTCCCAAGTCCGGTGTGAGACGGGTCGTGTAAGAGGACGCGACAGCCTGTCGCACCATGGGGCACCCTTTCGACCTTCTTGGGCCATCGCCGATTCCAAGATCGGTCACACTCGTATGCTGCTCAAGTGTAGCGATGACGAAACATGAGCGGCTGCTGGGAGTTCATGAAAGATTGAGCCCAACATCCGCATTTTTTACGGTCTCTGGCATGATGGTTAGCAGTGCTGTTCCGTTCTCGGACTGATTGCCAGGTGTCCACTTCCGTGTGCCCGTGCCACCAAGTGCCGTCTAGGACGAGCAATAGTTTTGAAGCAATTTTTGTTCAAATAAACGTAGATAGCGAAATGTGGCTTTATCTTTGTTCCGGTTTGCTGGGCACGTTAAGAAGAATCGTTGGATAGAGATCGAATTGGGGTATGGTTGCCACCGCGTCCCGTTTGATATAAAAGGCGAGAGTGCTATACATGTCACCGCGCTGATGGATGATGTTGATGATGATAAAGTTGTTGATGATGATGATTTCCGGAGGGATGGCGCAACCCACTTTTGTGGATCGGGTACGAAACGTGTGGCAGTAAATGCTTGTGAAAAAATAAATATAAGATAGAGAGAGAGAACAAAAACATGGGGGAAGGAAGGATGTGCGGAACAGATAATCTTTAGAGAAGCAAGAAACATTTCGATAATTTAGGTGCCTTCTATTGCAATGCTACGTATGTAATGCGAGATAACTGAATTAAATGATATAAATTAGATGAATAAATGACTGAATAATATTATGCGCGCGATCTTCCCGTTCATTTCGTTTCTGCTGCGTTCGCATCACTCAAAAATTAAACACGCCAGTCTTGCGCGGAATGCACAACGCAATCACAGCGAAAGCTAGAAGAGCGACCTTTCAGATCCTTTTCTAAACACTCCTTGGGTAACTGCTACAAGCACACTTTCTGGATACTGATTACGCCACAACTAATCACAACTTTCGTGTAGCCCGTCAGCGTTTACCATGCTATCCTTCTTTATCCTTCGGAGAAACGTGGTATCCGCAGCACACTTTCTATGAATTTTTTTGCAATTTGTTTCGAGGCAGTGGCTGACGGTGATGAATTATGCTTTTTTATCTTTTAGTTATCTTTATTTATTTATCGTGAATACATTGAAAGGCTGACGACAAAAGCTGCATACAAGCAGCTTGACAGGCCCGTCAGCCCAATTCAAACGTCAGCAGCAGACGGCAGATATGCATTCTGTAGAAATTTACAGTAATAAATACAACACACCAAAGTATCGCAATTCTATTGCGGTAACAAAAATATGCAAGTAAAAATATATGCACGCTAACAACTAAACAAAGAAACGATATTGTATTCGAAAAACATGGGAACGCTACAAACAAGAAAAAGAGAAACGTGGATATGCGGTTTACAATTAACAGGTGATCAAGAACAAGTTTTCCAATGGGCTGGATGGTATCGGTGACTGCGCCGTTAGTTGTGAGCGACAATTCGGGATAGATTCAACTGAAGAAATAAATAAAAAAATATTTAGTCCGTGTGAGAATAGAAACCTAGGCCTTCTGCGTTACTGGCCGATGTTCTAACATGGAGCCACGCCAGAAGTAAAAGGTTCCCCGTTAAAAAAAATATATCACTAGAATTTTGTGCCGCGAGAGGAGTTTCCTGAACCCATGCATGTAACATGGAGGGGGGGGGGGTGCAGAATCACAGAATCTCATCCGGCGTCAAGATATGTGGACTGCAGAACGAGTACAGGTGCTTTAAAGCTGCCCACTGCCCACCCATTACAAAGTGCATAGGTGCGCGTGGAACCTTACTGATGCATAGCGGTTGCTTTGCCAATTCGCAAACGCAAGAATTATGCCGTAGTGGGCACTTCGCTACTGTATTTGCAGCAGGAATTTTAGAATAGTTTGAAACGGCTCAGGGCACAGACGTCCCTTCTCGTGTGGCACGGTTGAAGGTGATGGGGATAAGCAGTCGCGTAACCCGGGTGTGGCACAACAGGCCCCCCTAAAATGAAAACATTTTATATAGAAAATGAAGCTTCAGTGCAAGTCGAGGTGAGAACTGTACAGCAAACGAAAACGAGTATTCTAAATAATGGAAACAGATTCCAGCCGAAGCCCCGCCGCGGTGGTCTAGTTGCTGAAGTACTCGGCTGCTGACGCGCAGGTCGCGGGATCGAATCCCGGCTGCGGCGGTTGCATTTCCGATGGAGGCGGAAATGCTGTAGGCCCGCGTGCTCAGATTCGGGTGCACGTTAAAGAACCCCAGGTGGTAGAAATCTCTGGAGCCCTCCACTACGGCGTCTCTCATAATCATATGGTGGTTTTGGGACATTAAACCCCACACATCAATCAATCAGATGCCAGCCGAAATTGTACAAACAAGAAAACAAGTACCTATGTTCGTTTCAGCCATTTGCTCGCGCTTTGTTGGCTTCCTCGAAGCCCGAAGCCGAAAGAAGCCAGCGCGAGGCGCGAGAGAAGCCAACAGGAGGAGCAGTAGACTTCGGCACAACAGGGCTCTGGCGCAATTCGCAACGCCGCCGCAGCTACCGTGGCTTTGGCGTATAAGAAAGCAGCAGTTCAGGGCGACAGTTCCTGGAATGGATGAAAACGTACGCGCACCTTTGCGCAGACGTCGGCAGAAATTTTACCTCTTAATTTCGGGGGGAGGAGGGGGCAACCCCTTTGAAATGGCCATTTTTTACTTTGTATACCATGGAGAAATACAATATCAGAGGAGGAGGGGTGGCATGCATTTTCTTGACTTTAGGGCACGGGAGACGCCCACTGGTAGAGGCCATTTTTACTCTGTATGCTGGCAAAAAAAAAAAGACGTGCGGGGGGGTATTGTTGATTTCGGGGGGGGGGGGGCACCCCTTTTAAATGGTTATTTTGCCACTGTGGATGCTATGGAGAAAAAAATGTCGCGGGGGAAGGGGTAGCTTGAAATGGTCATTTTGCATTGTGTATGCCATGGCGGAAAAAAAAATTGGTTTGGAGGAAGGACGGGGGCCGCAGGCCCGATGTGCTACCCTCTGGCATCGGCATCGCCACTGGCTTCGAGGTACACTCAAACCGCATTAAAACGAAGTTCCATGTTACACGAAAACCTTTATATCCGCAAATTCGTTATAAAGGTTTATTCCTAATACTATATCTATTGTAAGACTATATTTATTTACTTCGTTATAACAGGTATTTTGTTATAACTGGGTTCGTTATATTGAGGTCTGAGTGTAGTTGGCGCTGTGTCACTGTTCTCAATATTTTGTCAGTCTATCGCGCACTTATGTTTCGCTTAGCGACGCCACTGTTGAATGTGACACTTCGGCAATGGTGATGCCAGGATTTTTCTTTAAGAGGAAGGAAGGGGTGGATGTATATCCATCACCTAGTTATTTCAGGAGGTCAGGAAGGCTCAGAAACATATGCGCTGTGTTTTGAGTACGTTTGCTCTAGGAGGGGGCAGGCAGATATGTTATAGAGGTAGCGGTCCCTCCCCGCGCCCTGCATTGGGAAAAGTTAGGAGACGACACAGTTGCGGACTATACTTTGGTCACCGCAGTATACCCTCCATTACTGTTTGACTGAATAATTGCGGGGATTTGGCTATTTATAATTTAGCCCATGTCCCGAATATATACAGTTTACATAAAGATTAGTTCCTTCTTCGTCATTAAGTAATCATCAGAGCAGCGCTTAAAAACGGACGAGGACAAGCGAAGACACGACAGAGGCGCTGCGTCGTGTCAGATGAATGAACCATTAACCAGCCTAAGTTTTTATTCTAGTTCTTTCTTCATCCGATCCTTCACTATTGCAAGCTAACCATACATAACATCATGTCCGTCGACAGCAATTTTTTTACAAGTTCATTGTCAAAACGTAAGCTTGCATGCACCTGCGGCATCGTAAGAACATCGCGACCAGCCTATAGTTGCGACAAAAACCGGATCAATTTGCCCTGAACGAATGAACTACATTGCACATTACTACCTTCTTCTGACACCGTGTTCCTCTGTAGATGCATTAGTTGTCAGGTTTCTCATCAGAAGGTTTTCACGATGTTTATTTCGTTCAAGTTGATAAAATTATGACGGAAAACAGTTTCATAGACGATTGACACAGTATCTCTGTTGGAGGTCAGGTATTGCGGGACCGTCCGTGAATAACATATGTAATGATTATTGTCTTCATTGCGAAGGCAGCTTTCCGAGGAATCACACGCGAATGTTGAACGCGTGACATTGCCTCGAGGCCTGAGGAGATTACGCTATAGGATGCCATAGTCTGGTCTATTTCTTTTTTTTTTTCAGATCTCTTTAGTTTGGCTACGGTTGGTCTGGTCTATTTCTTCTCTTTTTTTTTTCAGATCTCTCTAGTTTGGCTACGGTTATTACCGGTGATGCTCTTTCTCCTGCGCACGCTTTTATTTTTTGTTTTGTCTTCACGTCCACCGTTTTTCACGGCTTTGTGGTACGGAGCGTTTCGACGCAGCGAGTGGAAAGAGGAGAAAGGGAGTCCTTTCTCTCCCGAGATGCGAACGACGCAGAAAGAGATAGACCGACCAACTCCGTACGCCTTTCCCCGTCTGGCTAAAAATAAGGACATTCCTTTCCCTTCTCGACCACTCTCCGGATCCCTCCAGTTCGAAGCACGACCTCCGAGACTACTGTACAATTTGGCGCCGAATCGGCGAGGCTACGCTCGAGCGGTTTTTTTTTTTTTTTTTTACCGCCGCCCCGCTACGAGACGCCGCGATCGGTGGCAGTGACGTCGACGGTCGCACGCACCGCGAATGACGTTGCGGATGACGTCACGCCGTTTTTCGTCCCGTTACCACGGTGACGGGAGCCCCGGTCTCCAGGGGAGGGGGCAGCAGCAGGCTAGCAAGCAGCACAGGCGGCGGTTGGGTCGGGGCCTGCCCGCCGGTCTGCTGTGCCTCAGGGTTCCTACGGCGGTGTTTCTCGGTGTTGTTTTTTTCGGCGGCCGCCCACCCAGCGACGCGCGAGCTTGTTGTATCGTCGTTTTGGGGAAAAACGCCTCTGCTTCACCACGCTCTGCCGATGCAGGTGAGTCTGTCGTTTTCTCTGCACGCACACAGCACGTAACTTCCCTAAAACGGAGTTACCCTTTCGGGGGACCGAATTCTCGCATGCCCACCCTCGAAGTTGTAATCCTTTCCTGGCTACGAATAATTCTCCCTCACCGTAGTCGTTTTGCTTGATCGTCCTGCATGCTTTCTGCCTGATAGTTGGCCTTTTCCGCACGGTCTGTGTGCTTGCATGTGTAGCCGCCGCCACACTACTTCTCCTAGAAACCACTGCGAATTCCCGTTCTGTTTTTTCCCACTGGCTTTCCCGCCGGCTTCCTTTGCCCGTTGCGCTGGCTGCGACACTACCGATGCTACTTATACACGCCCTGATAGATTAAGGCGCGAAATTAGACATTGTTCTTCAGTTTATTTATCCATTCCACCTCCTATACGGTAGTAACACGCGCCTTCCTGACCTGGATCTCCAAGCACGGAAATCACTATTGCTTTACGTCGAAAAGAAAAAAAAGAAAAACACATATTCTGGCTTAGACTTTCAGAAAAAAATAAAATAACCTACTCACTGGAAGTACGGCTCGGGTGTTTTCGCCAACGGTTATTTCATTATATATATATACTTTTTTCTTTTTTAAAATGTTTTGGTCGTTCAGTCTGAGATAAAAAACAGAATATTTTGGGGAGTTTCTTTGCTACAGAACTGCAATCGTCACCTGGCTAGCTCGCGTTCAGTTTCCTGAAAACTCGAAACTCGCCGATTTCTTATCAAGAATGCAATGCCGCCCTGATATGGAACGGTCGGGTCCGCGGCGATAACGCATGGACGGTACCCGTCGTAGACGTCGATTACAGTTGAGTGACAGAATATACTCCCCAAATACTCAATCTTTTCCTTCGAGCGTGAAGTCTCGGAAGCGCCTCAATATCGCGCGTAAAAATAGGATTAATCGTTTTTTAAGCTGATGTCTTCTGAAAATGTTATCGCTGTTGGGGCAACGCAGTGCACGATACGTTTTGATTCAACGAAGGAGTCTCGGCTGAATTTAACGATCCCTCTTTGAAGTACAAAACACACACACACACACACACACACACACACACACACACACACACACACACACACACACACACACACACGCACGCACACGCACACACACACACACACAAACAAACAAACAAACAAACAAACAAAATCTACGTTGAAATGGGTTTATGTCTTCAGTGCGTCTTATCGCTTGTAGGTCAGGTACACGACCATAGTTTCACCCTTCCCAAACGCCTGATGCAGCAGTTTCGTGTTCGGGGATCCACGATTGTGTTCGAAGATAGCGGTGACTGTTCGTTTGTTTTCATGAAGTCGCTCGGCGTTTCTTGCAGACTTCCACAGCGCTCCCTACGCAGCCGTTAAAATGGCTCGGCCCATCTTCGCTTATTCGGGAAAGAAAAGAAAACTTGGAAGTTGTTGCGATAGCACGGTGATTAATTTCGATATAGTTTCCGATTTCACTGCGATCGCCGCGTAGCCTGCCTTTACAAATCGAGCGTCTCGTAATATTTTCTTTATGCGCTATCTTTTGTTATGGTCAGCGACCTGATTTTCCGTTGGAATCGCTGGAGCGCTCGTAATCGCATCGGACTCTGTCGTGTCGAATCGACCTGCCGCTTTCGAGGGGAGCTTTTTTCGCGATCTTCTACGGCGTCGGTGACTTTTGTCAAGACGAAGTCGTGAAATTGGTCGCAATTACATTCAGTTCTCATTCTAAGCCACAACACGGTAGGTGATGAGGATAGTTGCTCAGAACTGGTCTTACGTTTTTTTTTTTATTGTTCGTACTCGTATTCTTTACTGTAACCTAAACTACCTAGCAATTACCCGATTGGTGTGTCGTCACAGCGGTCAAGGTGCCGAGAGGAAAAATTAACGGCCGTGACGGAGTCTACAAATTTCAGAGTATGATTCACAAGTGAAAACTAGTTTATACGGTTTTATTTTAGGGTCACTATATCACGTCAAGTCAGTAGCAGACTCTTAAACATGCCCTTCCCCTTTTGAAAGTTTGGTGGAGAGGGATGTTTTGCCGAGAAAGAAATACTAATGGTAATGCACGTAGTTTTTCAAGACCTTCAACGGGTGCTTCCCCCCCTCCTTTTTTTTTCGAAAAAAAATTCCTGGCCCGGTCGAAGACTTAACACAATGCTGTATTCCGAACTGGTCGACCCTCTTCAGAGCTTTATCACACCGTGGTGGTGTAGTGGTTATAAGATGCTCGGCTGCTGGCCTCAAGGTTGCGGGTTCAATTCCGGCCGCGGTGATCGGATTTCGGTGTTGGCGAAATGGTATAGAGGCCCGTGGCCTGTGCGATGTTGGTGCACTATAGAGAACACCAGGTGGTCGAAATTTCCGGAGCCCTCCGCTACGGCGTCTCTCATAGTCATATCGAGGTTTACACATTATTATTATTATTATTATTATTATTATTATTATTATTATTATTATTATTATTATTATTATTATTATTATTATTATTATTATTATTATTATTATTATTATTATTATTATTATTATTATTATTATTATTATTATTATTATTATTATTATTATTATTATATGTAAACTGTTGTATTACGGCATTGCTGGGGCTCTCAGTTCAAAAACGAATGCATTACCCGTCGTATATTTAGAAAAACTGCCCGCTATTCTGTACCATTTGTCAAAACACAATATGGCAACGCTACTGGAAAGGTCCATGTCCCTACTGTTTTTAAAGACATCCCCGACAGTGTTTTTTTTTCGGCAACGACTAAACGCAGTCGACGAAAGAGCCTAAGGTCTCTTTAATGCTGCATCAGTTATCGCATTATTATTTTTTTCTAGTTTCTTGCATACTGGGTATAATCTGTTTAAAATTTTTTCAATGCTTGTCTTCACATTTCTGCTGTTTAGGTGGTATTGCTTCCGCTAATTTGATTCTCGATTGTTATTGTGTTAATATGTAACGTAAATGAGTTACATGTATTCTTTCTCTGATTGTTTACATGAAAAGCTGTTCAATATAAATGTCATCTCTCGTCTGCCGATGTGCCGGGTTTAGTTCTCCAAGCCACCGTCTGGCTTTGACAGGCCTGTTATTTGTTTTGTACAACTCAAGATGACAATTATTATTATTATTATTATTATTATTATTATTATTATTATTATTATTATTATTATTATTATTATTATTATTATTATTATTATTATTATTATTATTATTATTATTATTATTATTATTACAGCTTCACGTGTTGCCTGCGGTTGGGCACAATAATATGCGTATAACGGAGAGTGGGTTTTAAACATGAAAGATGATACAGGGTGATACTGGAGTGTTTTTAAAGAGTCCGGCGGGGGAGCGGCTGCACAGTTGTCAGCTTACGGAGTTTCGTTTTTTTTTTTTCCGCCGCAACATAGACGCATTATGGCGTCTATGTTACACACGATGATGACAACTGTTTGCCATCATCGTGTGGCAAACAGTTGTGAAACGTATACACAGGCTGGCTTAATGAAGCTGGAAATAGAAACGATAAAAAAGGGTTAATAAATTTGAAGTTTCTATTAAGCGCAGGCGCTCTTGCGTAGTGTTCTTTCGTTTGTTTGTTCTTGTCTTTTCGGCCGCTTGGCATTTTTTTTAGCGTCGATCAGTCTGGCGCGGTTTTCTTGTTTACGTTGCGAGAATCGCAAACGTGGCGAGGGCCTCGAAAGGTTTGGAAACGCGCAGTTTTCAATCTTATGTAACACACGCAAGCCGTGATTGACTGTTTAACGTTTATAGGCTGATTAGTTTTTTTTTATCCTGGAAGTAGACAAGCCTTTGTGATATTCAAGATGCATTATCTGTACCATACGTGTTGCAGAATAAAACAGAACGATAAATAAATAAATAAATAAATAAATAAATAAATAAATAAATAAATAAATAAATAAATAAATAAATAAATGATGTCTAGGAACAGCGTGGGCTGGTGTGCCATAACAGTAATTACGTGAATAATGAACCACTCAATCAATCATTCATTTAGGTGCCCTGAAACAACCTTTAGAGTCTTGCTGCTGGCACACGCAATAATAATAATAATAATAATAATAATAATAATAATAATAATAATAATAATAATAATAATTTATTGTACACATCCAGAAAAATCATAAACAGAAACGGGCCTGTCAAGGTCTACGAAGACTTGTGGGACTGAGCCCGGCATAGCCGGTTACAGCAATGCGCTTACGTCACGGGTGACGAAATGACTTTTTTATTTTTGCCATTGAACGGTCGAGTCACTGAGACAAATCCTTGTTCGCGAGCGCCAAATTATAAAAAGAAATATAATACAGAAAATTCCGGGCAAATCTGATCGACATGTCCTTGACAGGTCATAACGATATCGATCAGTTTTTATACATGTACGCACAAGCTGTTACGGGTTGGGTTATACTTCACATTAACGCGTTCGCTAATTGGTACTGTTGTATTATTGAATGGCATTCAGATTCGTGGGCTGGTACAGAAAGTAAAAACAAAGACAAAATGTTTTCCCCTTTTACGTTCATTGGTTCCGGCGCAAAACGGCTCTTAGGCGTAATGTGGCTAGCCATAAACGCGCACGTTTTCGCGAGTCCCTGACCGGGAGTACTGGAATGTGTTATGGCTTCTCGGAAAGGACGTCGTGTCGCACATACGCGAGTGACGTGCGAATCCTCGCGTGCGTTTATATGGAGTGAATGGGACTTTCTATAAGAGGCCGTAAGAGTGGACTTGCATAAATGATGCACTGCTTAACACTTTTTTAATAAGGTCCTAGATAAAGTACTGGCTATAGAGTGAACTGGAATGAAGAGGCGCACTATAATGACTTTATAGTTTAGATGGAAATAATGGGACTTTCTATAAGAGGCCGTAACAGTGGACTTGCATAAATAATGCACTGCCTAACACTTTCTTCAATAAGGTCCTGGATAAAGTACTGGCTGTAGAGTGAACTGGAATAAAGAGGAGGCGCACTATAATGACTATATAGTTTAGATGGAAATAATGGGACTTTCTATAAGAGGTCGTAACAGTGGACTTGCATAAATGATGCACTGCCTAACACTTTTTTCAATAAGGTCCTGGATAAAGTACTGGCTGTAGAGTGAACTGGAATAAAGAGGAGGCGCACTATAATGACTATATAGTTTAGATGGAAATAATGGGACTTTCTATAAGAGGCCGTAACATTGGACTTGCATAAATGATGCACTGCTTAACACTTTTTTTAGTAAGGTCCTGGATAAAGTACTGGCTATAGAGTCAACTGGAATGAAGAGGCGCACCATAATGACTATAGCCACCACGTCTATGTGCTCCTTAAGAGGTGTTGCCTCTTCCGCGAGGAATGGAAGTGGCAAAAAATAGATCAATTAACAAAAAAAACATCAGAACGTTGGATGAGTGACGAACATATTTGTTAAAACCTGTCGTATATCAGTCGAAAGTATCCAATATTTGAATCACCGCAGGAGCACGTTCTTGAAAATGCTTGGAATGCCGACACAAGATGTTTCCGACTTCGTGACTACAGAAAGAAAATAATCTGATGTATAAACTACGCGTGTCCCTGAAAGGCGCTTGGAGGGAATGAAGGGACAACCTTTGTTATGGCTAACTTTCGATGCATCGCCAATGACATCTGTCTGAATTGCTGACAGCGTGCAAAACTGTTAAAGACATCGGTGGGGACGCGAGAGGGTTATGATCCGGATAAATCAATTAGCGTCAACACTTCACAAACTTCCTTACAATGACACTGAACTTGAATAAAGCAGCTCTGATAAACGAGACGATGATTAGAGCAGGCAAACATGGCGGTTCCCAACAGCGAACTTTCATTCCGGTTTTTCATCAATTTCTACTGTAAGCACAGTCAGTGAGAAGAAGGGCCGCAGCCTGGGATGTGTAGGAGTAGGGCTAGGTTTTCTCCAACCCCGAAATTCTGATAGAGAGGAGTGTTTTACCGAAAATAAATAATGAAAAACGGCGGTTCTTTTAGAAAAAAAAAGAGTCCGAGCAAATGGGCACCCTTCCCCTCAAAAAGTATTTCTTGCTACGTCCGAGCCTGGTAGGATGAAACAGACAAAAATAAAGAAAAGTCCTTGTCTACCCAATTTCATGCGCTTCTAGATTCATCGCTCTGCTACCGATCTCATCAACCCGGCGCTGTGGTCTAGTGACTTTAGGCACTCGGCTGCTAACCCGCAGGCCGCGGGATCGAATCCCGGCAGCGGCGGCTACGTTTTTGATGGAGATGATAATGCTGTAGGCCCGTTTGCTCAGATTTGGGTGCACGTTAAAGAACCCCAGGTGGCCGAAATTTCCGGAGCCCTCCACTACGGCGTCTCTCATAATCATATGGTGGTTTTGGCACGTTAAACCCCACATATCAATCAAATCAAATGAATAAATCAATCGAATTTCGTGTTTCATTCGTCATACACAATGTACGGCTACGGTTGATGGTTCGCACGCTGTTTCCTGCTGTCGGAATGAGGTGTCATCCAAATAAACCAGTTGGTAGTCTTCGCTGGGTCCGTCCACTCCTTTTTTTTTTGTGTCATGTAGGCGTAGTTTTGCATTTTCCATATGAGTGTGCGATCAAAAAGTGCACGACCGATTCGAAAACAGCGGCATCGCGGACGGGCACAACAACAATCAACAAGGTCTCCTCCCCGGCATGCAACAAGGTCGGCCGGCACCGAGATCGAAAGGAACAATCCAGTGTGACGTCAGCCAAGCTCCCTTACGTCCCGTGCCGTGAAGGAGAGAAACCGCGGCGCGGCCTTTGCCGCTTGTAAGCGGCCGCAGGCGGGCTTCCTTCTCACCCAATCGTCGCCGACTCGCTCCAAGTGGCACCGTCTCTTAAAGGTCACGGGTAAAAAGAGGCGGCCTTTCTTGACGATGATGACGTTCCCTCATTTCCCGTCGTCTTCCCGATTCTTTTCCCGCCGCCGAGGTCTCCAACCTCCTCTCCACGTGTGAGCGATGACGTCGCACAATACAGATACCTCCTAACTTCCTGGTTATACGTCATCGTCTTGTTTTTTGCTGCCGCAGCATGTCCGTAAATGCACTATCCCTTTAGCTCCCTTTGAGGTTTACTGAAGTGAAGCCGTTCCGGGCAGCGGAGTGATGTTCTCAAATACAGTTGCTGGATCGCCATTTTTGTAGCGATGGTTGTGAACGTTTCTTGTTTCGTTGCGTTTTTTTTTCTCTCTTGATGATGTGGCAGTTAAGTAGGGTTTGATGGTCCGAAAATAAAAGTCGCTATCGTTCGCCAGCCACAAGTTAGTTTTCAATGAAATTGAGCCATGAAACGAGTAGAAGGTAGTCAGCGAGTTGTTGGGAAATTTCAATTCAGTTGAGTTCATGTTGAGTTCAACATAGTCATGAACAGCTTTAAAGCTTGGTGGTGACTTGGCGAGTATCTCTCTGCCAAGCCGACATTGCCTAATACCTGTCCATGGATACATTGAAAAAAAAAATTGAAGTTAATTATTAAAAATTGTTTTCGATTTAGTATTGGGAAAGTAATATTAACTTACTTAAATTACGACGTACACATCGTTGTACAGAACTACAATAAAAAACACCGTGCTCTACAACACTATTAATAAATAGAAAAAACTGCAATATGTGTTTAGCATGCGCTTATTCGCATGCTACCAGCAGTGGCTATTTGGGTGCACGTTAAAGAACCCCAGGTGGTCTAAATTTCCGGAGCCCTCCACTACGGCGTCTCTCATAATCATATGGTGGTTTTGGGACGTTAAACCCCACAAATTAATCAATCAATCAATCAATCAATCAACCAGCAGTGGTTACAGTGTTGGCTAGAACTGGCCGATATTCTCTAGTCTTGGCAAACTATTCCCTAATTTTGGCTGTCTGCTCTTCTAACGACGTAACAAAACAGTGTATGTGTGCGACTAACGCCTTTGCATCAATCCATGCATCGTTCTGCCGAACTAAACGACATAGCCTCTTACAAGAAGTTCGCGGAATATCGTTTTGGTTTTGTCCTCCGCACAGATATTTGTGTTTCAGCGCAGAGTGGCAGCGAAGAAGGCGGAGGGGGGGGGGGGGCATTGAGGACGTTGCAGCAAGAAGGGTTAGCCTGTCGTTGCGTCATAATAGATAGCAATAGTTTAGGTTAGTAAAGACAAAGACAACGCGTCATAAAATGCGATTTGGGTAAGCAAAATCTTCATTTTACGCATGCATAACGTCTACTATTACCATCGTAATTTAGTTTTGGGTGTAAGCAAAGCTTCCTGTGTTGGTTGATATGTTTGTTAATATATGTTTTATAGTAACGTAGCTTTGAGTAAGGAAAGTATTAGTTTTATTGTATTGTACACAACGTCGCTAAACTATTTTTATAGCAAGAAAACTTGGATTACGAACATTTTAATTTTACTATACGATATCGTTTGACTTCTATTTTCGTAGTACTGTAGCTTTGGGTATAAACCATCTCAATTTTCGCCTCAACTACTACTGTGTCTGCTGCGTTTTCAACGATATAATTCGAGGTTTAAAAATAAATCCTAGTTTAACTATACACGATACATCCTGTCCGCTATTTTTGTGATAACATATAATGATGTAAGAAAGCTTTATGTCCTCTTTTTTCGTAGTAAAGGTTTGGGTAAGAACCTATTTGATATGTGATACAGTATACCTGCTATTTTTGCTTAGTAAAAGAGCTGTGACTAAAGAAATCTTAATTTGACTTGACACGTTGTGCTTGCTTTTTGTAGCAATATGCCTTTGGTAAAAAGAAAAGGAAACTGCATTGCAGTGGCTACTTTTGTAGTTATATTGCTTGTGGAAGAAAATGTCTTTTACTACATGAGACGATGTGTCTGATAATTATTTAATGACGTACATTTGGGTAAGAAAATCTTGTGTCTACTATTTTCGCAGTAATATAACATTGCATAGAAATTAAGTTTACGAAATGACACATGTGTCTGTTATTTACGTCGTAATAACACTGTAAGAAAAGTCTTAATTTCGCTATTGACTTATTGTGCCTGCTTTTTGTAGTACTATCATCTTGGTAAAAAAATCTTATTGGGTCGGCTATTTTCGTAGTAGTATTGCTTGTGTAGTAAAAATATTAAGTTTGCTACATGAAACAGTGTCTCCGTTATTTTTTAGCAACGTAGCTTAGGTTAAGAAAATGAATATGTGTCCACAATTTTGGTAGTACTATAGGTTTTGGTAAAGAAAAATGTGAATTTTACGACCTGAGACATCGTGTCGGTTAGATTTAGTAACGTAAATTTGGTTTTGAAAATCTTATTGCGTCTGCTGTTTTTGTAATAACATAGCTTTGCATAAAAACTGATATTAACATATGATACAGTGTGTTGGCTATTTTCTTAGTAATATTTATTTAAGAAAATGTTTAATTTTACGACATGAGACAATGTATCCGCTAATTTCTTAGTAACGTGAATTTGGTTAAGAAAATCGTATTTTGTTTGCTAGTTTGGTAGTAATATAGTTTTGAATAAAAAGTTACTTTTACAACGTGAAACATCGCGTTTGTTCATTTATTAGTGATGTTGACATGGTTAAATTCACTGTTTGAAAACACACCCCCTTCATGACATCCATTTTCGTCCATCAGTGTGCCAAAATAGCATCGGTGGGTAAGAAGAACTTCAGAAAATAGCCCGCTGATTTTCCGCACTTTCGTTTTTTATTTTGTAAAATATATTCAAATATGTGTTCTTTTGAGCATCATAAAAACTACGAGAGGTTCTCTTAAACATTACGCGCGTGTCTTTTATCGGAAAAACTAAAAAGAGGAGTTTTTCACATTTAAAAGGAACTTGAAAATGTGCTTTCATTTTCGACGTTAGGAGCTGGTAAATGAGGTGACCGGAAGTTTTCTTGGGCACAACGCTTGCATTCTTGAAACCGTCTATAGAGAGTTTGAGAATTGGGGCCCCAATACACTGGGGGAGGGGGAGGTGATCTCAAAAGAAAAGAAGAGAAAAGTGAGCCCCGCAACTGTCTCTCAGGAGGAGGACACCTCAACAGTAGCTCACGAGGGATGGGGGTAGAGAAGGGAATAAAACGATAGGATTAAAAGGTAGAGAGATAGAGAGAGAGGCAGGAGAGAGCGAGGTGGTGGGACAGGGAGCGACGGAAGTAAGGAGAAGGCAGGAAAGAAGGACACGGTTGCAGAAGTCCGACGAGGGGGCACCACTGGCGAGAACTTTTGTCGGCGACAGGAGATAGCGTAGGGCTAATCCAGTCGCCCAGAGCTACGCTGTCGTCGTCGTAGGGGACCGGCAGCAGGAGGTGGCGTAGGACCAACCCAGTCGGCCAGAGCTGCGCCGTCGTCGGAGATCGAGAGGGCACAACCGGTCGGCCCGGAATCCAGCGAGCTAGTCCCAGACACTGGGTCCCTAAGTTGCGTTGCGTAGGTTTCTCTTGCGTTCGCAGCGTGATCAGAGTTTGAGAATTGGGTCAAACGCACGGGGTGCCACCTGTGGCCAAACTAAACATTATGCGAGACGCGGGCCTCACGGCACCGTGGATCGCGCGGCGTCTGCTTCGTCTCGCTGGCGACCCAAGACGCCTTGGGGGCCCACGCTAGTTTTCAATTTTCGAGCCTTGGGTCGACACGAACGCAAGAGCCCAAGATTGGCTTGGGTTCTGCGCATGCGCCCTGGCACGTCGCAAACTTCTTGGGCCCCCAAGCTCTTTGGGGCTCCTTTTTTTGTAGTAAAATTGTTTAAAAATTGTTCCGCTACATTACCGAGACTTAAATATCTGTATATTTGAAACGCATAGAGTTCGAATGCGAGTTTGTCGGTTTTTATTTTTGTTTCTCGGGATAAATACTACATGCGACTGACGCAACGGTGCATCGATCCGTACTCTCCGAAGGCCGATTAAAAGCTTATTTTCTTTGACGTTAATTTTCGCCAAACCAAAACCTTGCGACAACAGCGGTATCGTTTTAAACATAGCTTTACATGCACATAGCATTACGTGTACAAACATAGCTTTACCGTGCTCGTACGCGCTTTGACGGCTTTCCGTTCTCCCATAGTAGAGTATACAAGTACTCTAAATCGCAGTTATCGCTACAGGCCGCTTTCCCAAAATCTCAAAGTGGCAAACGTTTTTTTTTTTTTCGTATGAAAGACTTCAATTCTACCACTAGACTTAAAGGGGTCGTGAGACGCTCGCTCTAAAACGACTATGCCTAAACCACCGGCATCCACACGCACTAATTGGGTGACGTCAATAAAAGTAAAGCTTTGCCTATCGAGGAACGCGGAACTCTTCGATACTTGCAAGTGCGTGCAATTTGGACACCCATCAGCGTCTTTGCCATATGGAATCGCAGCGTTCTTGTGGGACGCTTATCGCGAATGGCAGACGCCGATGAGCGCCTCTTGCGCGCGCTCGATATGCCGTATAGAGTTCCGCGTTCCTAGATAAGCAAAGCGTCTACGCAAGTCCACTCGTGCTGATGATATAGATAGCGCATGTGGGTGCCGATGGTGCCGCATTGTCGTTGTAAAGCGACCGTTTCAGGACCCTTTTAACTGTGTAACTCCACTAATTAAAAAATAATAAATTTAACTTTTCTAATTACCGTTACAAATAATATCTTAAATCTTTTCAGGATGTCTGCTACTATAGAAAAAAACAACTGCGAAACCAGCGAGCAAATAGCGAATTTTTTCCTATTTTTAAAGAATATTGGACACGTTTCTTGAAACACCCTGCGTGTAGTATGTGTTTAGAGAAATTTATTCTCACAGACAGTGAACATAATCCAACAGAACATTGCGACGGAACACAACATCCACAGACACACCAAACGTTGTTACAAAAGTATATGTTTACATAAGTAAACGGAACACAACATACACAACTACACAGGAATTGTTACAAAAACAATGTCTACATATGCACAATACATGGTAAACGAAGAACACAGATAAAATGTAGAGATATATGTGTCAGATATTTACATATTATTTACAAGGTATTTGTACGAGTACTAAACGTAATATACGTAATATACGTGTGTGGGACATCACAGAGGTGTCTTGTAGGTATCACGCACGCATGGGCCATGTGTCCTTCACGGACTTGGCCTCGCTCGTTAGCTCTTGTTACCCGAGAACTTTAATAACAGCGGTAAAATGTTAACTGGACAAACTCTCCTTATATGCTCCTGGCGAGAAGACTCACAAATGGTCTTAATCTATAAAGACAGCCTCTCAAATCCATGGCCTTTCCTGGGAAGGGCGTATACTTGAGTGTGTTTTGTGGTAGGTCGAGCTCTCGTTACACAAACGTAGGTTTTTGAAGAAAAAAAAAAAACGCCGTGGAAGCTGGCGGGAGGATGGACGGACGTTAAAGGATATGTTCTCAAACGGATACGCTGGTGACGTCCTATAGGGATAACAAGGATACACAAGCCGGTCACGACGGGGAGAGTTGGAGGTGGACAAGACGACGACAGGAAGGTCGTTGGACAAAGGATACATATAAAGCAGGCCACGCGCCGAAGACGACACCCTCGACGCAGACGCCATATCCGGATACAAACATAAGAATAAGTTATAACGAAGGCACAACGGAGCGGCTTAAACTTAAGGTCACCCGGAATGTGGGCTAATAGAGCGCTTTATTTGGCGAGCGCGACGTCGCCTTTATTGCGCGGGAGGCTTTTCTTTTCTTAGTGCTTACCACGATTGGAAGAATGGGGCAAGACGCGAAACGAGGCTGTAGGGAGGACGGGGACCCTTGGATGTCATGCCGTGGGCGGCGGCTGTATTAAGGTCAGCTTCTTGAAATTGCCGCTCGGTGCGTTGTTCTCTGAAGGGCGCATGCATAAGCTCTCTGCTTTTGGATGATTCGCTAAAGTACGGGAAGGATCTTGTTTTCAGGTCAAGGCCACTTCTTTTTCCCCATGCTTCTTTGTTTTCTTTTCTTTTTAAGGCGTAGGATGTTTCATCGAACGCGAAAAGGTATCCTCCGCGCCAATACGACTAATCCAAAAAGACATCGTCATGGGATGACGTCACTGTACGCCGCGATATTGACGTCACAAAAATTTGTGATGTCGCGAGGGCACACGTTGATGCCATCGCGTTACATTGTCGCTTTGTGAAAGGTGTGCAGATCTCGAAGGCCCTGGAAAACTACGTAAGGGGCCGAAAGATTCAAATGCCTTAGTTCTCAATGGCAGTGCATAGCCAAAATGGGCCCAGAAGGCTTTCAGGGAAGCTGGATTGATAGAATCGACGTAGAAGGAAAGCAATATTTCTTTCGCTTTCGAATCATATTGTGCAAATCCATCAAATACCATGGGACTTTTTGTTTGTGGCTTAAAGCTGCACAGAATACTCAATGACAATACAAAAATGACCACAAGATAACGCGCCGATGCTCTTGTCCAGTGCCTCGCCCTGTCCATCGGCCTTCTTTATCTTGTTCCGCCATCCATCTTTTGCGCTGCTGCAAGCCATGCATCGGCCCTGAAGCACTTTTTCAAGTAGCCATGGAATGAATTCACTGCAAGAGCTTATTGCCTCCCGAATTCAACGCCGCTAAAATTTTAAGAATCCGTCCACTGCGAGTGGAGTTATAAAGATTTGTCGCAAGCTGCAATTGCATTCTCTCATCTCTCGTCCCGACAAAACAGCTGAAAGCTAAGCAGGGAGGGAAGGCAGGGGCAAAGAAAAACGTCACGCGCGCCTCGTGACCTTGAGCGCTTTTTTGTTTTTTTTTCAAATAGGCGACTTTCTCAGTGTAAACGCGCGCGTACGCGTGGACAAGTCGCGGCCTCCCGCGGCGATCTCTGTAACGACCAAGCGCGCCGTGTTGAAATCAGCCAGTGGCTGATAAATTGGCTCTTTTGAGTGATCTTTTAGGGTGTTCCATGGTTTGCCGAAAGAAAAAAAAAGCTATTTTTAGCTGACTTTGATAATTTATTGTGAATTCCAGGCTGTGCGTTGTGCTATAATATTTGGCTCGCGTGTGATCGGGAGCCTCTACTACCGATCGGCAGCGTTTCTGACCATGCTCAAAAAATTGCCCGCAGCTTCCCTCGGGGCGGTGCGGACGGCGCGGACGGCGCGGACGGCGCACTACAAGGCGCGAGTATAAGATGCTTCCGCATCTAAAAGTGTTACAGGGCCCCTTTAACCAACTTTCCTGGTCTTACATTCTTTCGACGTTTGTTGTTGTCTCTGTGGCAGACGAGTCGTGCCTCGGCGTGTAGACTGCGAGGGGGACGCAGTCTAACATCGTTCAGTCAAGCGGCTTCTAGGCACCGCGAAGTCGTGGGTTTAAACTTATCTATAGCTCCCACCTTACCTAACTCTGCACACGCATTCCAGGTTTTCGCGCAGTGTCATACTAATGTTTTTTTTTTTAACCTGTCCACCTATCCAATACGTTACATTTTTTTTTCGTTGTTGGTACAACCATTTTCCCGGCTTCGCGGACCCATGGCTTCTGTCTAAAAATAACGTCAAACGAAATTAACCGTTGACGTCCGTTCGAGCGAGACGAGGCTCCAACCGCGCCGTTCCAAACAGCGTGGCCGCGCCTTTGAATTGTCGGACGGCATTTACATTTGCGTGATCAACCGAAGTGGTTCTGTGTGAAGACAAAACAAAAAGTTGTAACTGCGGGCACTGGGTGGAGCTCGTACTTATTCTTGCGTTGTAACCGACTTCGAAAGACGTCGTGCTGTATTACTCCAAACGTGGTAACCAATAAATCTCATTTCGTGCATGGATAGCAAGGGTTGCCTATTTTAGAATGTGCGCACTGAAAGCTAATATTGCTCTTGCTATGTTTGGGCCCGCAATCACAGTTATCGGTTACCGTGTTCAGAATGTATACATGAGGGACTTTAATCTACCAAGCATTACGAGATGAAAAATCTGTAAACAGGGATTATGTCGAGCCGCATTAAAAAAAAGTGGACTTGTCTTGCTCAAGGATATGAAAGCTGGTAATGATGTCCGTTTCGTTAGTCCCACTTAAAAAGAACCTAGCAGGTCAAAGAACGCTAGTGTTATATATGCTTAAATGCGACCTGCGAATGAGTACGTTTCTCTCGGGAAACCTCGGCGCTCTATACACGTCACCTGTGGCTCATTCTACGCAAAGCGTCCCAGCTGTTTTGGCGATCATCTCGAATGTATTCGAGAGAGAGAGAGAGAGGGAGAGAGAGAAGTTACTTTATTGGCACCCTGTCAAATAGATGACGGGGTAGAAGCGTCAGCCTACACCCACACTCATCCTCCCTAACCGTCGACCGGGATCTCTTGGGACGTGACGGTGGTCAGGGCGAGACCGATGACTTGCCGTTGAGCATCTTCCTCTTCGTTGAGTAGCTAGGACTCCCAGGATTCTCTTGTATCTGTCTGGCTCATCAAAGTTAGGACAGCTCCAATCCATGTGGACTGTCTGCTCTACCATTGCAATGCCTACTCTAAGGGCTATACACCGAGGTATGCCACTTGCTCAACAATTGTGGGTTCGGGAAAAAAATGCTGATTTGCCTAATTGAAAACAGCGAATTTCTAGAATATTTCGCAGAGAAAAAAATGCTTGGTCACGTGGGTGCCTTCTGAACTTCCCAGAATATCGTCTGGCTGTTGTTTCTAGAACAAAAAAATTATTTCAAATGTGCCACTCCTTCTTTCTATACCAAATTTGGTCTACATGTTAAATATAGGTGTTTATGTAAGGTGTTTGAAGGTGAGTGACATTAACACATCTTTTCTGCAACGTATGCCTCCAAGAGTTTAGCCAAACGTTTTATGTTTGCATTTTTTTCTATGGCAGTATTGCACTCTATGAATATTTGAGCAATGAATACTTACTCCACAGAAGATACATTTTGCGGGAAAAATATTTCGGGACGCCTCGGATAGCTAAACTTTACGAGAAAAAAATCACGAATTAAAATAAAATGTCATTTTTGTCCACATTGTGATGCAATTTGCACCAAGTGGTAGCCCAACTAAAAATCACCTTTATAGCTCAACTGAAACCAAATGAATAGTTCTTATATCGCAAGTTTAATCGTTAAAATTTTTGGTTTAAGAAAGAAAATAATTTCTGAAGTTTTCCTTTGTCAGATATCTTTCGATTGGCTCGAATGACCGCTCCCGCTGGAAGCTCCCCATCGCCGTCAATTGGAAACTTCGGGAAAATATTTTTTCCTTAAAACCTAAATTTTAATGGTGAAACTTACAATATAAGAACAACTTGCTATTGAGGTAAAAATGTGATTTTGAGTTGGATCACCACATGGTGCAAATTGTATCTCAGTGTAAACAAAAATGGCGATTTTGTAAAATTCGTGATTTTTTTTCGTAAAGTTTAGCAAATTCAGGGCTTTAAAAATATGTTCCCCCAAAAATACCTTTTTTGAAGTAAATATTCCTCGCTCTAATATTCATACAGAGGGCAGTATTGCCATTAAAAATGCAGACATAAGGCTTTTTTTTTTTTCTAGAAGTACTTGTTGTTGGGCTAGTTGGTTCGTCATACTGAGGGGTGATGCTAGACGCCTAAAACACCACAGGAATTGCTTGCTTATTTCTTCCTGTGGTTCTTTAGGCGTCTAGAATTACCCCTCAGTATAAGGCTTTTTGGCTGAATTCCTGGGGCATATGTAGCAGAAAAAATGTCCTAATATTAATCACCTTCATATAGCTTACACAAGCACTTTCACTTAATATGCAGACGAAATTTGGTCTAGAAAGAGAGAGAAGAGAAATCTCAGCATATCCACGAATTTGATGATGATGAGTGGGGCGAAGCGTTCGTCAGTCCGTTCGTGCTTCCGTGCGTCCAGCCGTCCATCGTGCGTTCGTCCGTCCGTCCGTCCGTCCGTCCATCTGTCCACCCGTCTATCTATAGTGAACACTCCAAGTATCACCATCTCGCATTTTTTCATCATATATTCATCATATATTCGATGGATGGATGGATGCTATGAGCGTCCCCTTTATAACGGGGTGGTGACAAGTATGCCACCAGGCTCGACAAAAAAAAAAAAAAACTTTTTTCCCTTTTTTTTTATGTTGGCCTAATGCCTCTACTTCGATAAATTCTATCTTAATGGAAAAAAGGTAAATTTTCAGGTTAAGTTCTCTGCCATTTACGGCACACTGTCCATATTTTATTTTTCCAATATTTATTTTTGTCCTTTCTCTCTAATTTTCTGCCACCAATACTCTAACCGTCTCTTACTTATTTCAATCGCGGGTGTGTTCAGCTTTCCATTGTTGTCCCTAAAACCCAAGGCTTCCTGTAGGTTCGTGCCCAAACGTACACCTGGGTGGATATCTCCACATTCAATCAGAACATGTTCCGCCGTTTCCTTATCTTTCCCGCAGCATGTGCATTGTTCTTCTTCTTTACTGAATCTTGCTTTATAACTACGCGTTCTAAGGCAACCCGATCTCGCTTCAAACAGTAAAGCGCTTCCCCTTGAATTATCGTAAAATGCCTCCCTCCTTATTTCATTTTTGCCCTTTCGGTAGTTACTCAAAGCCGGTTTTTTCTCCATAGCTGCCATCCAGTAAATCCTCTCCGCCTCCCTGACTTTTCCCTTAACGCTCTTTGTTGACATATGGCTCACAATACCAGCCGTATATTTACTAGTGAGTCTTCTAGTTCTTTTTCTCCACTGTGTGTCCACGCTCTTCCTATACAAATAACGGAACACCTTCTCTGCCCATCTACTCTCCTTCATATTTCTTAGCCTTTCTTCGAACCTTATTTTGCTCTGCGCTTCCCTCGCCTCAAAACCTGCCCACCCCATATCGCCCTTTACAGCCTCGTTTGTCGTCTTCCCGTGAGCACCCAACGCGAGGCGTCCCACAGTCCTTTGATTTACATCCATTCCCGATTGCACCTCTGCCCTCATGCACACCACTGAGTTCCCAAAAGTAAGCCCTGGAACCATTACACCCTTCCACAGACCTCGAAGCACCTCATACCTATTGTATCCCCACAACGCTCTGTGCTTCATTATTGCCGCATTCCTCTTTCCTTTTGCTGCCGAGGCTTTTTCCTGTACCTCCATGTATCTATCACTCTCATTTACCCATACTCCAAGGTACTTGTATTCACTTACCCTCGGTATTTCTTGGCCTTGTATGGACACCGTCTGATCACAGGGATCATTGAATACCATCAAACCACACTTCGTTACACTGAATCCTAGTCCAAGAGCTTCACCTTCCCTTCCGCATATATTCGCCAGCTGCTGTATATCATCTCGACTGTCCGCAAATAAGACGATATCGTCCGCATAAAATAAACCTGGAAGCTTCTGCTCAATCATCATGCCGCCCTGTTTGTGTGACAGATTAAAACCAATGTTGCTACCTTCTAGCGCTTTTTCCATACTCACCATGTACAGCATGAATAACAGTGGGGACAAAGGACATCCCTGTCTCAGACCCCTGCTAACCTCAACGTTCTCTTTGCTACGCATTCCTTCCCACTCTATGCAAACTGTATTTTCTCGGTATATCTCCCTCAAAAGCTGTATACAGTCGTCGCCCATGCCCATTCCTTTCAATATATCCCACAAAATTTCCTGATTAACGTTGTCGTATGCCCCAGTGATGTCTAGAAAAGCCACGTACAAGGGCCTATTCTCTATTTTAGATATTTCTATACACTGAGTGAGAACAAACAGGTTATCGTCTAACCGCCTGTCGACTCGAAATCCGTTCTGAAGTTCTCCCAAAATATCGTTATGTTCGGCCCATGTTTCTATTTTCATTTTTACTGCTTGCATCGCCAACCTGTATAGTACCGATGTAATGGTTAGTGGTCTATACGAGCGAATCTTGTCCTTTTCTCCCTTGCCTTTATAGATTAAGTTCATTCTACTTTGTCGCCAACTGTCCGGTATTTGTCCGTCCTTTAAGCTTTTTTCTACTGCTTTTAACAATGCTTCTTTAGTGTTATGTCCTAGTTCGTTAATGAGGCTAACGGGAATCCCATCTAAACCCGCGGCAGTGCGCTTTGGAATTTTTCCTTCGGCCTTTTTCCAGTTGAAATTATCTAGTACTAGCTCTTCCTCTGTTGCTTTCTCCGCCACACTTTTACTCACTGGGGAGATCCCCTGGACGCTCTTTTGAAACGAATCGGCTGTTACCTTTTGGATGTAACCTAGCGCTTCGTACCCTTCCAATTGATTTCCTCCTTCATCTAGAATATGTTGTTGCGTTGTGACAGACTTCCTACCTAGCGCCTTTATGTGGCTCCAAAAAATCCTAGGCGCGGCCTCCTTTTTTTCGTGTATCTCTGTCATCCAGCGTTCACTTTCACCTTTAATTTTTGCCTCTACCAATTTCTGTACAAGGGATTTTTTCTCCAAATATATTTCCCATATTTTTTTTACTTCGTCCTGCGGCCGCTTCTCCTTTTTTGCCTTTCTATGCTCCCGTGATGCTTCGCGTCGCTTCTCGATCGCCTCCCGGATTTCCTTGTTCCACCAACTTTTTGGCTTCCTTTTTCCTTTCCAGCAAACGGTTTTCTTCTCTTTCCCTATCTCCTTCGTCATTAGATGTAACAGCTCCCTATACTCCCAGTCCTTGCCTGGTATTTCGCCTACTTCTTTCTCGACTCTTGCGGCTATATTTATTATTTGTTTGTCATTTAAATACGAGCTGCCAGACTTTGATTCCATGCTCGTATTTTTAGTTTCGTATCCCATTTGTAATGTTATTCGTTTATGATCACTACCCAAGCTGTTAATGCCTTCCTCGTCTATCCTCATTTCTGTCAGTTTGTGGTAAATTCCTTCAGTCATGAGACAATAATCAATGCTTGATTGCTTGTTTCCGACTTCCCATGTGATCTGGCCGTCACATTTAGGCCCTGTGTTAACTATCTCCAGACTATGTTGCTCGCAAAGATCTAGTAATAACTTCCCATTGGTGTCTGAATATCCGTCAAGGTCATGTATGTGGGCATTCATGTCCCCTAGAAGGATGATTTCGGCCCCATTACCAAATTCCTTAATATCCGCACTCATGCAATCCACTATCTCCTGATTCTTTTCTCTGCAGTTATTCCCCGTCCACAAGTAGGCTACCCCTAGCCACGTTTCCTTTCCACCTACTGTGCCCAGAACCCAGAGGTGCTCTGAACACGTCTGTTTCACTCTAACCCATTTGGCTCCGCGGTGAATTAGCATTCCTACACCCCCACCTTTCCTTTCCGATATGGTCCTGTTACACCCTTCCCAAACATAATTTTTAATATGTGGTGGCTCTTCCAAGTCTCTAAGGTGTGTTTCTGTAACCGCATACACGCCTATCTGTTCTTTGTTTAACTGCTCCTCAATCTCTAACCATTTTGCCTTCTTTCTGCCACCCTGCATGTTTATGTAACTAATTGCGACACGCGCCTTTTTCCTTTTTCTTTTACCTTTTTTCTGGTTTTTCGCAATTCTACCTGTCAAAGCGTCCTCCTGTTTGTTTTCCCCGTTACGAGCTACCCCGGACTCCGAAGGGCCCGTGAGCCCCCCAAAAAAGCTACTGCGCGTCCTGCCAGTCGCCAGCCCACCTCGTGTCCAAGCCTCTCATCGAAATGAATCCTGTCTCTTTGGAATCCACCCCACCTGTGCACTTCCCTGTTTAAATCCACTACCTCGAAACCCTTCTCTCGACTAATTCGCCATATCTCTTTGTTTGCGTCGACTACCGCTCTTTGTAGGTTGATGTTGCGTACTGGTACTTCCGGTACTGTGCATACTACAATTTGCACCTGGGGGGACACGGTGCGCATGTCATCCACCCCATTCGCCAAGGTCGTCGCTAGTCCTGACGATTCTTTTTTTAGGACGTCATTTAACCCTCCCGCAATTACAACGAGGTTGCGATTGTTAGCTTTAGCTGCGAGTTTTTCACCCGCTTGACTCATTACTGTTCCCAGCGTTTGTCCTGGGAACGTCCCTATCGCAACTCTCTTGTCGCCTTTCACCCTTTCTTTGATTGCCGCTGCGCATCGGACTAAATTTGAGTCACCGGCGATGATGACCTGTTCAGACATTCCTTCTGAAACCTGCACCTGGCTGCTGACTAGGTGACTAGCGTGAGTCACGGCTGCTGGTTTGCTCCCTCCCTCCCTCAAAACTACTTCCCGGTAGCTGGGCCCTGTGGCCAATCTATCTGCCTTTGTCATGCCTGTTTCCCTCATCTCTCCCGCACGGTGGGTCGTCGCCATAATGCTTCCGCCGTCACCTGCGTCTTCGTTCCCCTTCACGACCTTCGATAGGCCCTTCTCGGCTGCCCGGAGCCTTTCCTCCATGGCTGACGTTTTCTCTCGCTCCTTCGCCAATGCATTCTCCAGCTCTGCGATTTTCTCCATGAGCCCACTCTGGACCGCCATCATATTTTTCATTTTCTCCTCGATCTCGCACTGTCTACACTTGGCGTCATCTTCTGCTTTCTCTTCCGCACTAATTTCCCACCTTCAACCCTATCCCGCACTCTGAACACTTTACGGTCTTTTTGACCATGGCTAGCTCAGTTTACCGATGCCCACGTGTTAGAAAACTGTACTAAAATACACTGGTCTAATCCAAAAAGAACCACATAATAAATAAATACGCTACACTTCACAGCACCTGCGCATGCACGTGGTCGGTCTACGCGCAGGCCTCAGCCACGTGGTGGCTGGAGAAAAAAAAGACACAGTACAGAATACTAAAAAAAAAACCGTACACCGTACTAGACCTAATCAAGCTTTACGCTAGCGCCTACGTTCTCATAACGCTACATACAGAGGCAAGCTGGAATCATGCAAAAACACTTATCTGTAGCTGTCATTCCGGACGGAGCTCTCCAAAAACACGTCCGACCTCGACGAAGGCGCCTCGACGATGATCATCATATACAATTACCGCCATCATCATATACAATTACCGCCATCCAGCGGGGCATTTCAAGGACTAAACGAGACGTGGCTACCTACTGCTACTACAAACTACATACGTCGGGACGCACGACCCACGGCTTA
>WOVY01004453.1:0-37500 GCA_013436015.1 Rhipicephalus annulatus
TATAATGCTGATGAGAACGTCGAGCTTGAATGGATATCTAGCCAAATTTTTGTGGTGCCTGTTTTCGACTGCCATCTCGTTTTCTTTTTTTTAGCAGAAAAATATTTTTACAATATCTCTTTAGCTCTTCTGCCGATTGTTTAATTCATTGCATAGCCATTATTTTTTCACACATCATTATGCAGCCATTATAACTGCAACATAGTCATCAAGCTTTCATCATTACTGCCACTGTTATATTTATTACAAGCTCAGCTGTAATTAGCTGGTTAGATCTCATTGTTTTGGTGGTTGTGACACTCGGTAATTTTTTTTTTCAACTGTGTTACTGTGTTTTCTCTGATTTGTTATGTAAAAAATTATTAAAAATATATGAGAAGCTTTTCAAACAAAAGTTTTATGTGCCGAGACAGAAATTATGATAACTAGCTGTCTGCCAGACATGCCGCCATTGCATGCCAGTATGACCTGATATGACACATCACATATCTAAATGTTGTTTCTCAAGAAAAACAAAAAAAACAGTTGATGAATTCCTGCTTATTGGGAAAGTGATAACAATATCACTTCTGTATATACTTTCCCGATGCAATTATGTATTTTGCAACAAATAAACATTTTTGATTGACCGATTGATTGAATATCACATGACTTGAGTGCAGCCATGTGGTCTCATGGCTTTACCCACTTATTACGTATGTGCAGCCAGCATTTAAGACAGGTTTTCTTCTCACAGCGAGGGTGTCAAATACGGCAGATTATATGTATGCTTGCTGTCAAGTGGCTAAATAAGAAAATGCAGCGAAGAAGAATCTCACAAGCACTTGCCTGTTTCCGTCTCCTTAACAGTAATGGCCTGCACTGTCTTGTAGATTTGCCTCGAGTCCTTTGGCATGGCAAGCCAGGAGTGCCTCAGTGCCTCATCAGGGGTAACTCGGGTGTCGGGGTTCCACCTTCGATCATAAAGTGAGAACTTTGGTTGTCACAGCTTCTGGTCACACAGATATACGAGTCGCCTGCTTCAGTGCACTTTTTCTTTGGTGCAGTTTTTCCATTTGCGAGGCATTTCAGTACTCTCTTAAGCTTATGCACATGAAAACTGTCCCATATGGGATAACTATGGCTGACAGACTAACAAGCAAAGTTTTTAATATTCTGGTCATTTTCAAAGGTGTGCATAGTGAACACAGACGCAGTACAGAATGATAAAATACAGGCTATGTGATGTCAAGCACAACAATTGTATTCAGCATTGCGTGTCCTGTATTTTCTCATCCTGAAAGTGTGTCTATGTTCACTCTGCACAGCTTTGAAAACGAATGAAATGTGAAAATCTTCATTGTTTATGGACTGTGTCTGCACAACTTTGAAGATGAATGAACACCAACTAGCCACCTTGCAGCTCATCACATTTCAGCTTAGGCTATATATATATACATAGGCATTTGTCATTCTGAATGCTTGAAAGGGTAAAGTACCCCTCAAATGTGCAAGTATTTTAGAGGTGAATTGAATTTTTTACCACGTTTCTTTTTTTTTATGCTTTGAAAAACTAACAGATCAAGAAAATAAAGGATAGTTACTCACACGAGGCAAAGGGAAAGGAAGTCGATGAACTCCTCGTCATTGCAGCCTAAAACAGCAGCAAGCGTTTTCGAGTTTGGTCTTCGCTTCTTTCCTTTGCTGTTCTGAGTTAGACGAGGAACGTTCTTCGAGTCTGAAAGAATGGAAGAGAAAGAAAATAGGCCAAGCATGAACAAATGCCTTGAAGTTCTACACCCCAATAAGAGTGGTTTCGACAACCCTGAAAGCTACATGAACGGAGCTGTGCTGTTGGCATAATTTTTTTCAGCTAGGCCCATAAGACAGTAAGTGAAGGATGGCATTGAGGCAAACTCGTTAATCCAATCACATTTTTACAAAAGTCACTAACAGCACATCTGCTTTCTGTACAAAATTGCCTCTTATTATTTATTTATTATTTATTTACAGTACCTACAGCGTCCGCGAGGGGCATTAGTGTAGGGGGGAGATAACGATTTCAAAATGCAGAAAGGCGACAGTCCATTAACACTGAGTTGAACATAAAAGAAATACAGATACATAATAAAGCATCCAATGATGACACGTAATAAACATTGACGTGTGTGAAGGTACAGCAGCAAGAAAAAAAATATATATATATATAAAATGCATACGCACACACACATATATATATATATATACATATATATACACACACAGATAAAAGCAGGTGAAAAAAAAAAAGCTGAAGCATAGATCGCTAGAGAGATGAAACGAAAGTGTAGGCAACTTTAATGTGTGCTCAGGCTGCGATAAAATATGATGTTCCAGCGCGCAGTGGCGAATGTTTCCCTGGATGCGGCTACAATTTCATGAGGTAGTTTGTTCCATTGCTTAATTGATCGCAGAAAAAAATCAATATTTAAAAAGGTTAATTCTGGTAGCGCACTTGCGCACTTTAAGGGGGTGATCAGTACGAGCAGATATATATGTAGCCTCTTGCTTTTGAAAGCCCTAAAGACATAAAATGTTCATCATACGTGCTCAGGAACTACCAAGTTCGAATGCACAGATATACCCGACAAAGTGGAGAGGAGGATGACTGTCGCCACAGCTCAATTGATATAGCATTGACACTTTATTCGAAGGTTGCACGTTCGGTTCCTTTCGGCAGCAAGTTGTCTAGTTTTTGTTCGCTTTAATTTCTTCACATTTATATCACAATTGCTACGAATAATATCCCCTATACTCTCCTAGCCTTGCCAGATTGGCTGGTGATTCTCATTACAGTTGTGTCTAACAAAAAAAATCAGCATATTCATGAAGTGAATGATCGTGAATGATCGTGAAAGTGTCTGCTCGTGTGTGCATTTGTCCGGGCGTGCGGACGGATGGACGAATGGAAGCATAAAGAGAAGCATAGACACATGAATGGACGGAAGCACAAACAGATGATTGGACAAACGCTTCGCACCACTCATCATTATTCATTCCGTGAATACGCTCTAAAAACCACAAACGCCAACTAATTATATTATTTACGAGGAAATGTACACAACATGCAGATTGAGCAAGTCATAAACTAGTGGTGACTGCATACATACATATATACGGAGGAAGGAGGAGGAGCTCCTTAGGTCGAGGGAACGAACCTTGGCCTAAGGAGCTTGGCCCCTAAAAAAAAGTAAGCCCTCAAAATTCTTCACACCTTTCACTAGGTCTGCTTTAAAATACACATTCAGGCCACAAGATCAAAAAGTTGTGCTCCTCACCGAAGAAGAGCCTCCTACGTGTTGCCAGCTCGAGGACGCAAGGTGGCGGCAGGCCAAGCACCTCCATTATGCAGGCCAGCTGGTCAGCCTCGTGTTCGCCGGGAAACAAAGGGAGCCCTGTGTACAGCTCAGCAAGTATACAACCCAAGCTCCAGATGTCGATGGCGGTGCCGTACGGAAGGCCCAGGATCACCTGTGTCCGCATGACAATTAAAGAGATGCAGACAAATGTACGTTGTTATTGCTTTTTGAAAGTGGCGACCACCTCGGATGCCAGCTATAACCATCACAATTGATTGTGATTGTTCACACTCGAGAGAAATCACTTTCAACTTGAAGTCACTTATCCTGTAGTGTAGAAATGCAAACAGACATTGTAGAACAAGTCCTGTACCAACTGAATAGCATATATAATGATGGAGTCCTTTCCCTACCTAAATGTAACTGGCTGGCACTGAACAAACTGTCAAGCTTTGCATGTGAACATAGCATTATGAGCAATACTTAAAACAAACTTTACATTTCCTCTTGCTTGTTCATGTTTATGTACTGCTCTAGAAGACCACCAATAACCAACTAACTTGAATTACCACCCCTGTGAAGCTGTGAAAGAGGCATTAGGCTTAGCTGGTATTTAATTATGTTAGCTGATTCAGTCTTTCGGAACTTGGTGACCCTGCAATGCATATGCTCTTAAAGGGCCAGTCACCAGTAAAGGGCTGGTCACTTTTTTTACACTCCCCAAAAAAGCTCCGCAATTAGTAGAGTAGATTGTGGCGATCACGTTTTCCAAATATTACAGCTCTACACGCGGCGCATAGTCTCCATTTCAAAAAACAATTACCACGCTCCTTTGCTACACCTTGACCGATCCTGCTTTCACGTGCAGTGACACAATGTCACCGGCGACTTGATGTAGCATGCAGCTCGTTGATTGGCCTAAAGCAGTCATGACGACGGGTTATGCCTTCCCCTCCTTTTGAGGAAGAACGATGGCGAGGCCGCGCGAATATTTGAAACAAGCAACTGAAATTGAACTTCTCATGCCTGTATTTTCCTTGATAGCACGTATTTTCAAAATCCTTGCAGCACGCATGTTCGCAAAGAAAAAGTGCACATATTTCACATAACAATTTTTGGACCTCGAGGTTGTTTTCTGGCCCTTTAAACCTCATTACAAAAAAGGTACATATGTCATAAAAATGCTTAATTATATCTAAAGATTCGTTACATACATATATCCGAAATGCTGTCTTTATGACAGAACTATTCTTCACTTCGTGATAACCGATAATTTGTTATATCCGGGTTCGTTATATTGAGGTTTGAGTGTACAGAGAAAATGCCACTAGCACAGCCTGAGGGATAGATTTAGGGGCAGCTCAACCTTTTTCTGCCCCCATAATTTTTACATGTTGTATGTGTTGTACAAGTTGTACACACATACAAACAGTACAATAGATGAACACAAATAAAGGACGCCCTTCCCCGCAAAAAACTTCTGCCTCCTCCTTCACAGTGTTGCTCTGGTGTACTTGCTTTCGTGCCACTTGTAGTTTTCATTCAGAACTTGTTCATCTTTTTTGCGTTACCCTGATCTCTGTTGACAAGTAATTGGGGCAGTGCTGATCGAAATTTCCTGTCACCGTATAATGATCCTGCCTACTATCTTTCTTTTCCCTTTACACTTAACACGAATCATCGCTTTCTAATGCTGTTATCATTTGTACATGTTCACATACTTAAGAGAGAAGAATGCCGGAGCTTGCTGTCAAAGTGTGATACAAAGTGATAAAATTCTTTTGCAAATTTTATGCTGTGGTAAAGGATGGCCTTGTAAGTATGAGGGTGAACAAAAATACTTGCCTCTGGCGAGCGGTAGAACCGGGACTGGATGTATGTGTAGACCCTTTGGTGTACAAAGCAGGAGCTACCAAAGTCTATCACCTTGATGGCGCTGCTGCCCCTTTGTTTGAGGAGAATGTTTTCCTGTGTAAGCAATGTCAAAGGAACACCATCATTTTACTGTGTGCAGCACACGCGAAAGCCTAGCTGCACTTACATCCCACATATTCAGGGAAGAGGTCAGAACTTCTTTGACAGGCAGCCCATTTAATATGCGAAGGTTGTGGGTTTGGGCAACACATGTGGCAAGTTATGTTTTCGTGCACTTTCAATTACATTTATATCATGTTACTTCACTTCAAATGAAAACTTTTTTCATATGGTTGTATCTATAGTGAAAGGGAGAGCCTTCTATCAATCTTCCTTATTTTGTTCAACAGTTACAAAGCATTGAGCCATATGTTTTCAAGAAGTGCATAGCACTGCAGCAATAATGCTTCCATGGTGCTTTCATTCGGTCAGCGTTGAAGAGAATTCAGGGTGATACAGTAGTGAAGTCATTAAATCGGCCTAATACTCTTTGTGATTGGCTGACACAACCGATAGCTTTTGCAGTACTATATTATACAGTTGAAGGACCAAAGCCATGAGTGATTGACACTTTATGAAGGCTGTGCACTATAGTGCGAACGCTGCTCTATTTCAACTTACAGGCTTGAGATCACAGTGTATAATCTTTTCCCGGTGGAGGAGCCGTAGGCATTGCACGAGCGAATAGGCAAACCTCCTGATGAGATTCAGGCTGAAGCCCTGGTAGCTGTTGTTCTTGACGAGCTCGTAGAGGTTCATTCTGCACGACCAACGTTTCAAAGCGTGAAATGCTACCATGTGGCACAGTGAATCGCTTAGCCTTTTTTGATTTGCAATTGAGTGAACATTTGAATGGCTATGTCGACTGTCAACATGAGTGGTGTTTTTTACATGCACACCTTTTGGCCACATATAAATGAAATCACAAAGAGAACTTGCTGTGCATTCCTTAACTTGTGGTTCCTGTAGTGTGTGTGTGATTGCTTCTATATAATATGATATTTGCAGTATATTCTTGTTAAACAGTATGTAAAAGGACCAGGAAAATATGTTCTATTTAATATGAATTCCATATTAACTGAAAAATGATCAAGGTTGCTAAATTCAAGTATGAAGCCAATCATATTGTAGGCAGTTGTTCCATTTGAGCAGTAATTCCATTTACTAACAGTCCACGGAATATACAAGCACAATCCAGTAAACAAAATATGATGAACACAATTACATATGTAGGCTTCTGCTTTTCAACACAGCTCATGCACTTAATCATTCGCTGACCTTTCTGCATCTAGTATGCATGCTGAATAATATTACCGGCAGTAAAAGTTCCTTTTGCTTCCACAATCGCAAACTTATGAGCAGAACTAAACCCAAATAATCACGGATATCGGCTCGCTGCCTATTCTGAATACAAATGTCTGGCCGTATGGATATCCAACACGAATAGCCACTAGACGTACTGTTAAAATTCATATCCGGTATGGCTGTTCTCTGGACGTCCAAAGTGAATTACCGACCAGACATTAAGTTTTGAATGTTGACTGCCAAGGATATGTGCATTTACTCATAAATTATTGTAAAATTAGAATGTAGTGAAAATATCTGCAGAATCCCGGGTGACAATCTTGTAAAATTTTGTTAAATAGGCTACTATAAAATTTATTCAAATTTTGGCACACACATTTGATTCCAGGATGCCATATAGTTTTGCTTTCTAAAGCAAAACAATCCGGTTGATTCAATAATTATATCGTATGTCATAAGAAAGAATGCATTTAGTGTTATTATTATCGCATGTGAACTGACGAAAGTGCGGATCGAGCACATCATAGCAGTCATCATGTAGGCAAACTTCCATGCACTAGCCTCGACACCTCTCAACAAGCAGTGCACCACAGTTGCTCAAATTACTCGAACATACACGTCATGCTAGCCATACCCCTCTGGATGTTTTGGGAGAAAACGCGTGCCATTGTCCCGAAATCTGCTTGACCAGTGGCACACACTGAGGGAAGAAGCATGGGAAAGGAGGGTGTTCGTGTCGGTTTGCAGGTAGCAACCGACACGAACCGGTCTCCTAGGCTCCCAGCAGAACCGGTCTGAGCCGGTCTCCTAGGCTCTCAGCAGCAGAAGGCAGATTTTTTTTTTTCCAAGTGCGCCCGTATGGACATCAACAGCAATATGCGAAGTTATGAAGGAAGACTCTTCTACAAGAAACACTGAAAGGTGGCACGAGCCCACCCCTTTTTTTGGCAGAGATTACCACAGCAAGAAGCAGCAACCCCGCTCACACGCACGGCACAGATAAGGCCATGTGTTAAATATATGTTCTTTACGTCTCATATCGGACATTTATCTATTCTTATAATACGTTAACTATTGCCCATCATTGTATAGGCCCTGCTAATATGTGGCATGCTTCCAGTTCTTCATTTGCTCACATATTCCTTGCTATCAACCGACTGACGAGCAGGTAGACAGTGTCTCTGCACCTTCTTTAGAAGTGTGTGCAATACCCAATAGTGTTTCTCCTATGCTGTCCGTATGCACGTATTGCAGTTAATAGAATAATATTGCCATAGACAGGCACGAGTTGGGTCTGCTGCTAATAATTTAATCAACCCGCAAAGAATCAATTGCTGCCACCTAAGAAGCCATTGCACTTGAAGGTGGAAGGGTATTAAACACTGAAATCTTGTAAGGCTGCGTACACACTTTCACAATTGCGGCTGCGGACTGTGAGTCATGTGTGTCTCAGCTTTGATGTATGTTGATAATAAAGGTTTGATTGTTCGTAAAAGCCTGCTTGGATTCCACTTTTTTTTTTTTGAGAATTCACATGCAGAAGAAAAAGACGGGCCTTCGAGGCTGTGTGGGTACGTTGTTCACACGAAAGGTTTTTTAATATGCACTAGCGATGTACACACGAACACTATATATATGTATATATATATGTATATATATATATATATATATATATATATATATATATATATATATATATATATATATATATATATATATATATATATATATATATATATATATATATTGATGACAGGCCTGGCAAATCTAAGAGATTCTCTGAATCGGACCGACCGCAGTACTCATTCCACTATAGTCTTTGGCTGACATAGCCGGAGTATATGTACTTATGATTCTTTGTTCATCACCAAGTGTAAATGACCACTGAGCCTAGCAGCTATGTATATGCTATAAAATTTAGTATATAATGTAATTCCTGCTTAGCATAAACATGAAGTGTGCAAAGCTGTGTTATGATTGAGAAAGGTCACTCACCCCATGAGCTCAAACGTGATGCATAAGTGGTTCCTAAAGTAGAAATAGTCATACATGTGTATGACGTTGTGATACTGGTCCTTGTCTTTCTTTTTCAAGTGGTCTAATATCTTCACTTCAATCAGGGCCTGCTGGTGAAACCTGAAATAAAATTGCAATATTGCATTTACCACGCACAATACATCTACTTGACTTGTAAAGGGAAATCATGGCCAACAAAACATCTTACAAATGCATAAATGATAGGGGTTCTATAGTAATCTTAAAACAAGCAACTAAAAAACAACAGAATTGTGATCCCATAAAGCTAACGATGACCTATAATGCATAAACTGCAAATGATGTAATTGATGTGTACGACACATAATGCATATATATTGGAATGCATACGGGAAGCATTTATGTTTTTGTGCTGCCTACATTTGCTCAACATCTAACATTCCACAGCTGATATGTTCACTTGCAATCCACAACCTATGTGTAAATGTGTGTGATGATGATAATTATATGTGGAGTTTAACGTCCTAAAACCACCATATGATTATGAGAGATGCCGTAGTGGAGGGCTCCAGAAATTTTGACCACCTGGGGTTCTTTAACATGCACCCAAATCTGAGCACACGGGCTTACAACATTTCTGCCTCCATCAGAAATGCAGCCACCACAGCCGAGATTAGATCCCGTGACCTGCGGGTCAGCAGCCGAGTACCTTAGCCACTAGACCACTGTGACGGGGCTATAAATGTGTGTGTTCTATCTACAGCATGATGTCACATCATTTGTATACACGTGTATGTGACAATCCTTCAACATATCAACATCATCTTGTTCACTTACATTTCATGGTTAACTGATATACACTCACACCTCAATATGACAAAACCTTATATAATAAAATACTGGTTTTAATGAAGTAAATATAGTCCTGCAAAAGATATAGTGTTAGGAATATAAATCTATTACAAATTTTTGGATATAACGAACTTGTTTTTGTGTAAGATTCAAGTTTGTTATAATGAGGTTTGTGGTATTCTCTTCCGATTCACACTCTTCTACAGGCCTGTGTGAGCTAAAGACAACATTTGATTGTTTGCAAAACACATTTTTGTGCTTCTGGTTCATCACAGTGTGTGAAGGTGTATATGAGATGAGAAAGAGTGTAAGAAAACAGCATACATGCTACGTATAAAAACACTCCATCTCCATGGCACAGCTCTATTTCTCTCTCTATTCAGGAATAGTCAACCGTGCACACACAGTACATTATATCTGCGCAGCAGTAAATGGAAGCAGGAAATTTTTGAAAAATTATTGTCAACTTGGACACATCATATTATATAGGTTGTGAGGTTGTCAGTTTCCAATCAGTCTTTACAGTTCCAATGATCATGTTAACAAGGCAATACATTGTCAATGTAATATTGTAAAATGTTCCGCAAGAACATTATTCATATATGAAAAGATGTGCACTTCAAGGATTATGTTAGACAAAGTGCAGAATGTTTGCATTTACTCCGAATCTATCTTGTTTTTATTAGGCAATTGTCAAATCTTATAGGTCCCACATTGAAAGTGCCGAAATTTTACTATATTATTATATGCTTTTAAAAATTTTTAGAGAGTGAACCTTTATATATAAGACATGGCATGTATGTGACAGGTATACACACGACCTCAAAACCTTGTCTGCTTACCCAAGAGGTCCTTATACCCCCCTTTAACCCGCACGAAATAGTCCCGCCTTACAGTTTGGCACTCATCCATCTGCATTCTTGTAATAAATAATAATATTAATAATCCATCAATCAAATAATCATTTATTTTACGTGCCCAAGAACAAGCACGAGGTCTTAGTGCAGGCGCATGCAAAGACAGAGCTATAAAAATTAACAATTAAATAGTCTTCAGAAAAAGAAATCAAATAAGAACAGTGAAAGTGCACAGACAAAAAGAAACCTGCAAGAAAAGGGAAGACAGCATGCTGTCATAAAGAACACCGAGATCACTGAATTCATAAACCTTACATAACAACACGGTATTGACTAGGGTATGGAAAAGACACGATGGATGTTTTGCGAGATGTACTCATGATTTTAGTTTTTGAGGCATTCAAAGACAGGTTATATTGCTATCACACTATCCGGAGAAAGAATAACACAAATCTGACCGCAGCAAGCGACAGTCGTTATCTGAATAAATTTTCTTAAATATCTTGATGTTACCGGCATACAAGGGAAAAGAAGAATAACGAATTGCAAACGAAACATCATTAGCATAAATAAAAAAAAATCACAGCATATCCACGAGGCCAATGATGACCTGTGGGGCAAAGCGGACAGACGCACAAACAGACGAAAGCACGAACGGACTGGTGGACACTTCGCCCCGCTCAACATCCCTCACTCCTTGGATATGTTGTGACACAATTTTTATTGACATGCAATGCAACTGGCTACTACGAGGACTACAACGATACGGCATACGACCCACAGCGTAAGGAGCTTCGCCTCTAAAATAAAAGTGGGCCTAATTGCGACCCTTGAGAGACTACGCTTGTCAATTTGAACAAGGAGGACGTTTGGCCATTTATGACAGCATGACATGATCTATTAAGGAGATAGTTGAGCAGGAAATTCACAACAGAAAAGTCAACATCAAAGTTTGCCAGTTTAACCAAAAACAGTGACTGACTACGTTAAAAGCATTGCTCAAATCAGAGTATACTATGTCAACCTGTCCTCTCTGAGAGATAGGTGGGGCGATTTGTGTCTTTTGATAATTTGATTTGATTTGATAAAACTAGCGAGATTTGTGGTAGTTGAGTGGCCAGGGAGAAACCTGCGTTGATTAGGAATCAATGCATTATTCACGCTAACATGCAATATGTATGTGAAAAGCCAGCTTGAAGATCTTCGATGTGGCACACAGTAGAAAAATCGGGCGATAATTAGAAACATTAGTTGTGCAGCCTGACTTAAATACTGCAAAAACACGCACAGTTTTCCAAATAATGGGAAATGTAGAAGCATCCAGTTATTAAATATTGAAGTCAGTGCTGGGGAAAACATATTAACTTAAGCCTTTAGTATGATGGAAGGGATGCAATTTGGGCCACACGATAAGGATGGTTTTAAGTGCCTAATGCATGAGCAGATGAGCCTTTCATCCAGCGACAGACCACTAGATGTGCTAACTACCTTTTGCTGTTGTACTATCTGGGTCCTAGGGTCTAAGGCCCTATAAATGGATGAAAAATTTGTAGCAAAACAGTCGGCAACGGCACGCACTTTGACACCGAGTTCTGTAGCCTGAAGGACTCTCCTGAAGTCCTGAAGATCTTTAGGTGATAATAAGAAAATAATAATAATAATAATAATAATAATAATAATAATAATAATAATAATAATAATAATAATAATAATAATAATAATAATAATAATAATAATAATAATAATAATAATAATAATTTCTAGCCGTTATATTATTATTATTATTATTATTATTATTATTATTATTATTATTATTATTATTATTATTATTATTATTATTATTATTATTATTATTGAAAAACCTATAACTAAACTGCCCTTTCTTATATTAGAACTTTTCAAAATATTTACGTAACTAACAACAGTTTCTTTCGATGTATGCAACTCATTTGAAAAGGGGTGCAGTAGTTAGTCTCACTACAGTGCGCTGCAGCTGCAGTCTCGGCTAAAAATATATTCAAGTTGGCCGCGAGAAGTATTACTTTAAATAAAGCCCATGAGATGGCGCCACAGTGTCAATCTTGTTCAAGTAGACGAAGTTAATTTCAATTTTGACGTGATAGATGGAGGAGGGAATGACGTGATACTATAGCGTACTAGAATATGGGTACACATTTGCGGGTGCAGCATTTGATCCGCTTTCAAGAGATCTGTGCGCGCTTCTGTTTCTCAAGACCTTATTGATACTTCTTAGCTCGTCACTACTGGTCACAGATATCGGTGTTTCAGATTGTAGGGCAGTGTACAACGATGTGTACCCTGCTCTCTTTGGGCGCATTCACGGGGCCCCAAGGTGCATTCGTGCCAATACATTTTCGGTTGGTTCTCTGCATGACGATGGTGACTTCTACACCTAGTCAGTTGAAGCGCCTTCGCCTCACGACGAGGCTTCGTAATAAATCCATTCATGAGAGGGTTGCCACAGCTGATGTAGGCTAGATTAAACGAACTAAAGGAAAAAGAATAAAAAAACAGCTAATATGTATTTACAACCCACGGGCGTAGCCAGGGGGAAGCACACTGGGCCCGTATCCCCCCCCCCCCCCTCCCCGGAATCTTTTTTCACCATGGCGTAGAGAGTAGAAAATAACCATTTTAAAAGTAATTGAAGCCCCCCCCCCCCCCCCCCACACACACACCCAAAACAAAAATATTTCTGGGTACGGCCTCAAAACAGCCCATTCAACTTCCCTCTTGTTGGCACGCTAGCGAACAGCTGTCAGGATGGCCGAGCGGTCTAAGGCGCCAGACTCAAGGCACTGCCTTGCCCTTGATAAGGGCTTGGGAATTCTGGTCCACGAATGTGGGCGTGGGTTCGAATCCCACTTCTGACACAAATTTTTATTAAACTTTTTTTTTTAATGCCAAGGTGATACTTTTTTAGGCTATAAGAACACATTGCTTCCAATAATGCCAAGGAATGTATAGAAGTTGTTAGACCAATTGTAATGTAAATGTGAAGAAAGATGCTCTCGAGCATCGAACGCGTTATTCGAAGGTCGTAGGTTCGATTCCTGCTCACAGCTGGTTATTTTTTCATCCACTTTTCTTTCTTCTTATTTACATTCCATTGGTTCTAATAACTTCCCCTGTACATTCCTTTTCATTACTGTCTGTTAGATCTCATTAATATTGTGTTAAAACACGGAAAAACGAGCCCTTAGGTAACACTTCTTTCCCTTATTTCATTGAAGGAGGGTCTCGTACTGGCAGACTTGGTGTGTTTAGGTTATATAAGAGGGACAATTAATCAGCTGCCTGCTCATAATAAGTTCACGTGCTACGTGACGCCAAACATGCGCATAAGAGTGTTTTCACACTCGTCATTTGGCTTATAGATGGCGCTGACTGTCACTCCTACTTCTAAATTCGCATATAAACCCAAAAAAGTGGATGGAGGGAAGGCCGCTGTGGTAGCTCAGTGGTTAGAGCATCGAACGCGTTATTCGAAGGTCGTAGGTTCGATTCCTGCTCACTGCTGGTTATTTGTTCACCCACTCTTCTTTTTTCTTACTTACATTCCATTGGTTCTAATAACTTCCCCTATACATTCCTTGGCATTACTGTCTGTTAGATCTCATTAATATTGTCAAAACACGGAAAAACGAGCCCTTAGGTATGCACTTCTTTCCCATATATATATATATATATATATATATATATATATATATATATATATATATATATATATATATCCTGGGTAAATATAGCTAGCGTACGAGAGTGTCGCAGAAAAGAAATCTGACAGGCTACTCACCGCTTCTTGTTGCGTATTATCTTGAGCGCGACGTGCTCCTTAGTCTTGTGGTCAAATGCCCTGATGACCTGGCCGAAGGAGCCCTTCCCGATCACCTCAAGAATTTCGTAGCGGTACGCGATGTGGTCATGCATCACCTGCACATCACACGAGGGAAAAGACAACATATGGCTTTAGCAAACTTGTGCATCGCGGTTTTATTCTTTTTCTTATGGTCACGCACAACATACACCAGCGTATACCTTCGTAATTTTTCTTTAAGTGAGAGGAGGGTGCTAAACATCACGGCTGTTGTGTAACTGGCAAGCATTGTTCGTTGTCTACTTCGGTACTGTAGAGCTAATACTCTGGTAAACGTCGCAGTTTTAATTATAATGCTAGGGATTGACATATATATAAAAATATGCGTTAATACATATACTCAGATTTGACCAAAAAGGCGAAGCATTGAATGCAATAGAAACATATTCGAATGTTTTACGAAGCAATGCTAGCATTTTTTAAGAGCAATAATAATTGTAGTAAACATGCGCTTGCTTAAAGTAACTAAGTTTCCAGCGGCGCGGCCGTAGTAGATGACCACAACAAGGCTAGTGCGTAGTAACGGCGTTCATATACGAAGCGAGGCTGACAGTCAACTCATTTAGATCCGATCTCACGTAACTCTACAAAACGCTGGTGTAAGAGAACACGGCTGCTCCAGGTAGACTTTTGGCACCATTTTTTCGTGTTGAGAGCGCAGCCCGTAGAAGCTCCCGCCTGCTGTGGGGGCACAGGGCGCGCGCTGATCGTTGCCGCGATTGCACGGCAACCATAAGCGCTCTCCCCTACCCTTGTTCGCTGGCGAGATAAGCGCGCGCGCCGACGAGCCCGGCCAAAAAAACGACGTTAGCTACGCAGAAAGAGGAGGCTAGCGCATCCTTCCGCATTTATATATACATATACATATACGTGAATGACGGCGGCGGCAGCGTGACGGCAAAAAACCAGCCGAGACTGTCCATATAATTGCGATCGCAATAAAAGGTGTGCATGTAAACATTTTATGGCAGTGAACTACTGCAAGCAAAATGCACAGTGTCATGTTATTTCAACGTGTTTTAGTGCTATTACCTTTCCCTTTCTTTCTTTCTTTCTTCCTTTCTTTCTTTCTTTCTTTCTTTTCTTTCTTTCTTTCCTTCTTTCTTTTTTTTGCCGATAGTTCATATCGGGTACTATTAATTTTTTTTTCTGGAAAACTTATAAATATGGGGTAGCCGAGCTCATATGGACCTCAACCTATCCACAGCAAAACAGAACAAAACAGAGCAGATAGTCATTCGCCTAAATAACTGAATCCTGTTGTTTATTCCATCTTCTGATTTTCAGTTATATTACTGGGCTATTTCAAGATATACTGAAGTAGTGCTCTTTCCTCAATTTCCCTTCCCATGGACAGGGTAGCCAGCCGGAGATCTCGTCTCCCTTTTCCTCCCTCCTTCCCTCTGTATTGCTGTGGCTCGTACGCAGGAACCGTTCGGACTAAATCGCTCGCTGTGCTACTGTCTTCATTTACGTGTGATACATCCCCCTTACCCGCTTGCCTTCTCTGGGGGTAACTAACTGGATTCCCAGCGAAGGCAAGCGGGTTAGGGGGAGACAGAATGTTAGGTGGGCAGATGAGATTAAGAAGTTTGCGGGTATAAATTGGCAGCAGCAAGCACAGGACCGGGTTAACTGGCGGAACATGGGAGAGGCCTTTGTCCTGCAGTGGATGTAGTCAGGCTGCTGCTGCTGCTGCTGCTGCTGCTGCTGCTGCTGCTGATGATGATGATGATGATGATGATGATGGTGGTGGTGGTGGTGGTGGTGGTGGTGATGACGACGACATGACAGACTCTGGTCCCCCTGAAGGAGTCCGTGGCCACGCGTGCGCTTGACTATGATCCGTACTTGGTAACTTTTGTGAGAACGAGTAGCGTGCCTCAGGGATAGGCAAACTGCAGACCGTGATATGTTATCTACTGGTCACTGTAGAGAGAGAGAGAGAGAAAAAGGAAGGCCGAAAGGTTAACCAGATATCGGCATCTGGTTTGCTACCCAACACTGGGAGTGGAGAAATAGGGGCAAGAAAGAGGGGTAGATAGAGAGAGAGACAGAAAAAAACGCACAAGTACTCATGAGAAAACGAAAACACACACAAGAAGGGCGTTCTGGCTACAGCCGTTCAGAAAGGCCGGTCGATCGCAAAAAGTGCAGTAGCGCTTTCAGGGCCTTAATTCTTCTGAGAAGTTGCATCTTGTCGATATTGTAGAATTTTTTTCCTGCGACAGAGGTTGATTATCTAATTTGCTGAGTTCCTTACATTGCGTCATGGTTACGTCATCGTATTTTGCTATGTATATTCCTTGTTTATCTCCACCAACCCCTCAATGTCATTTTTCTGAGTAGCAGGAAACATGGACCTGACACACACGCGTGTGTGTGTGTGTGTGCGTGTGCGTGTGTGCGTGCGTGTGCGTGTGTGTGTGTGTGTGTGTGTGTGTGTAAGCTAGCACAGTTGAGACATGCTCGACTCGTAGAGATGCGAAATTACCGGAAACTTCAAGCAGTCGTAAAAAAAACAGTCCTTTAAATTCTTTTTCTCAAAATCTCAAAAAAAAGAAAATAACGAATTTTCTTTGCCATATGCCAATATTTTATTGCCATATAATATTAGTTTATTGCCAAGTGTCAAAAGATATAACTTTCATTATAACTTTCACGTTCAACGCAGGGTGTTGCTAAGCTTTATTTCATTTCGTTTTACCCATGGAAATTTTGGCCAATTTTTTAAACTGCGCGGCAAAAGAGCGAGACAAACAGTTATTTTTTGTTTCAAAATTTTCCCGTTTTTTTTTTCGCACTTCGCATCTCGAGGGACTTCGAGAAACATTGCCACGGCCAGTCGTAGGTTCTGACGTCACTCCGTTTAGATCACCGCGTTTCGCTGCACGTGCCAGCGCTTGCTTTCGTCGCTCGACAGACATGAATTGCCAAGCCCGACGAACGTTTTCGTGGCGTTTTTGTTGGAGACTCGAGAAGACAGCCTTTTTCTGTGTCCGTGAACTGCAGCGTGGATATGTGATGCGTTTTGTGCACTGGATGTCCGCAATCTCTATGGCTGCAAATCTCAACGGCTGTGCGATGCTGCGTGGCGAATTGTCGCGGTGAAGGGACCGAAGTTGCGAGTGTTCTCGAAGGACAACCGAAGAACAAAATGGAAGCGTGTCGTTCGTCAAGCTGTCGTCGACGTCCATTTCCTTTGTGGCCCGAAGGTAGGTGTGTCCGTGCAACATACTTCTAAGTCGTTCCAATGGCCCCATCTCCCATCTTTACAGGGTAGCCAGCCGGTCTGAGAACTGGCTAACCTCCCTATCCTTCCTCATTTATTCCTCCTCCTCCTCCACCATATTTCGTTATTGCTCGAAAAGTAAGGTGTCATGTGTGCTTTTGACTTGTTGGCGTAAGTCCTGGCATTAAAATAATAAATGCGCGTAGCAGTATGTTTCCAGAACAGGCGTTTTTCCTTCAGGGTAGGAACATATTGCTGTTAGCGATTAGCGCCGCGGACTTGTAAATCCGTTGTTCAATTAATTGAGAAAAATAGAAGGGATGCGGCTTCATTACTTAGTGCATCGGTTTCGTGCATAGTATTTTCTTGCCGGTGTTCTGCCACTTTATTGCGGTGTGATAATTTTGCGCGTCTCGTCAGCACCTTAGCCTAATATGTTTCCTTGAAATTTAGATGCATGTAAACAGACAGACACTTATGGTAAAGCGCTTTTTAATTGATTTTTCAGGTGTGCGAACTCTACTTCAAGCTAAGATATTCAACAACCACTACCGAAAACATTCCGATCCAAGAACCGACAGTGCAGTGGAAGCGCTCACGGGGGCTACACGGTTTAATATAGACCTAGCACTAACAATTTTCCCAGGCGCTAAGTTATATGACTGACCGACTACGCACCACTGCGAGAGGGGCCAGAGCAAAAGAGAAAACGCCGCTCCTTGTGTCGGTCGCAAGAGATGTTTGTGAAACGAAAGCTTTTGTTTTCTCTTGAAATGGTGAAAACCTTGATGTTGGGCTGAATAACATATTTGTGGCAGCAGCACACACTCTCCTCAATAACTACGCGTCTATGAAGACAGGTGTTCAAAAGAGTACAAATAAAACAGCCTGCAAATGAGCAGTAACAGTTTCTCTGCATGCTCTAGATATGGTGTGTGTTTGTAAAAAATAATGAATAAAATTTACCTTATTTATTTCGTCACTTTTTTGGACCAACAAATTTCGCTCTTTTAGATCGATTACACGTTCGATAGCGCACAATCTTTGACTTTTTCGTGAAAGACATGGCTCCCAGACGGATCTCTAAGCGCTTTCAAGCGCAGTACATTACTTAAACCAGCGCCTCTTTTGACCCAAAAGTCTTAGTAAAGCTGTTAGCGCCTCTTTTGACCCAAAAGTCAGAGTAAAGCTGTTAGGCCTGTAAAACTCGCCGCGAACGCTTATTCCCGTATTCACAAACGCTCCTCGACTTGACTTTCACCCTTCATTCGCAGAGTTGCGCACTGCGCCGCTGCTTGGTTGAAAATGACGCTGCGCTACTCAAGAATAGCAGCAAATTATCACTGATATGCAGTGACTTTCCCTGCCTATAGATGGCGCTCCCATCCGCTTTCTCAAGTGAAGGTGGATCGTTGAGTGAAGTTCTAGAATATGGGGTTAATCTTTGAACGGGAGACGACGGTGGCAGTGGATTCACGGCCTCCCGTATACGCGCGCTCGCTCGCGCCAAACGAGTGACGTCACGGTGGCAGTGAGCAGACCTGATAATATTATTCTAGGTGCCATTGGCCCAGTGTTTGGACAAGAACCAAAACAGCGCTATCTCGCTCTCACTTATCAGCCCAGTTTCGCCGTCATCGACCGATAGCCTGCGGTGAAAGGTGTCAAGAGATCAATAAATGCGCGCGCTTTGTTCAACGCTCATCCCATTAGCGCATGCGCACTTGGAAACTTTCAGATAACGGACGCTCTTGCGTCTCGATAACAAATATAAAGTGTCACGGATAATGTGATTTCGTCTGTCCAGTTTTCATACTTTCTCTCACTTAACTGTGCGGTCTGGCGCTGCTGTCGCAGAAGTGAGCTCGAGTGCACGGTGCCTGTTCGCAGACTGCTTAATTCGCATGTAATCAAGTCACACACGTGTGGGATCTGCCGAAATTTTTCGAGTGGAATCACTAACCCGTGTCCTGTGTTTTACGCAAATTACCACAGTCTTTGCCAGCACAGGTCATTCTAACGATTTATTTGTCTGACTGTTCTTCTTTGAGTACACTTGATTTGTGAATTTAAAGTTTATTTCATTCAAGAAAGTATACATTAGAAGCACTCTATTTTCTCATTTCAAGATATTTACGTCTTGTTCGCTTGGTGTGGTTACCAGGTCACAAATGTATAGTTCTCTTGAGGGTTAAACTTTTGCGGTCTGGTTACCGAAACTCTGCATGGTCACATAGGAATTGAATTGAATATGCAGGCACACTGGCAGCGACATCCTCCCATAGTCCCGTACGTTCTTTATTGCCAACGTTGGTGTTTGTCACTGTGACGCCCTTTGATAAATCATTCACGTCAGGTGACGTTTCTCAATGATGGAGAGTGGGGCGAAGAATTCGTCCGTCCATTCGTTCTTGCTTCCGTCCGTCTATGCGTCCGTCAGTGTGACCGTCCATGCGTCCATAAACCCGTCCGTGCGTGCGTCTGTTCGTGCGTCCGTCCCTGCGTTTGTCCATGCAGCCGCCCCTGCGTCCGTTCATGCGTCCATCCATGCATCTGTTTATGTGTCCGTTCGTCCATCTATTCAACACTCCAAGTACCACCATCTCGCATCTTTTCATCATATATTCCCCATATAGAAGCACCGCCATCCAGCGGACATTCCAAGGACTAAACGAGAGGTGGCACACGCACACTTTCTTACGGCTTGCGCTTCGGGTCCACTTCCCACCTTTAACCACCTCGAGTTCATGGTACATACAAGTTCACTGTATTCATGGAACTGCGGCCGAACGCTCGCTAAACCTTTCGAAAACCAAGGAGGTTACTCCCAGCGAGTATGACGTAGCAAAATTTTAGGGGCGAAGCTCCATATGGCGTGGATTGGGCGTCCCTCGTGGTACGGAACCGCCGGTGGCACATACCCGAAATAGCGGTCCTTACGATTTTGACCTCCAAGGTGGTTCCGGTGAGAGATTTCTTCTGTGCGTTGTTGAACAATAAAAGATAGTGCTCAATGCACATGTTAATGGCTGCTAAGGGGGAACGAGAGACAGGAGCATTCGGCCTTTAGGTAACGCGCACGCTGTGATCCCCATTAGCAGCTATTGGCATGTACATTGAGCACGACCTGACAAGAAAGGGTTTCTACGTTATACTCGCTGGGTGTAACCTCCTTAGTTTTAGAAAGGTTTAGCGAGCGTTGGGCCGCATAGCCATGAATCTCGTGGTGATCCCCTCTGTGCCAGGGGCGGGAGGATATACGGGATGGGCAAAACACCTCCTTGCAGCCAATTCCAAGAGTCTTAAAACTATAAAGACAACGGAAGACACCCCCGCCGTCGATAAGTACCTGCTCCACCTTTGGGACGCCCGCAGAAGCTTAACTAAACGATGGCGAAAAAACAAATTCAACCGCAAGCTTAAACTTAGAATAGCCGAATTGAGTAAGCAAGCGGATGAATATGCTGCACAACTGAACGAATCCAATTGGATAGAACGGTGCAATGTTGTAGCTAAAGAAATGAATACAAGGAAAGCATGGCGCCTTTTTCGAACTCTCGTGGACCCCGCCCAAACCCGAGGAGAAGCGCAAAAGCATCTCTGTCGAGCCCTGCACAGTTTTCAGGGAACCAACCCCCAGCTGGCTGATGATTTGTGTGCTAGATACCTATGTCGCACCACTGATCCCAACAGGAACGCATATGAATACGCAGGTCGAGAAAACAGTCAGCTCGATGCCCCTTTTGAAATGTGCGATCTGAAAGCAGCACTGAAAAAAATGCGCAGGGGCACTGCCCCGGGCCGAGACCTGATCACAGTAAAACTGTTAGCAAATCTGTCAGACGATTCTTATCGCCATCTATTGCAGTGCATTAACGCGATCTGGGATGGCCAACCACTGCCAACTGAATGGAAAACAGCAGTTGTCACATTCATCCCCAAACCAGGCAAGCAAATCAGCATGGACAATCTCAGACCTATATCATTAACGTCATGTGTCGGCAAATTAATGGAAACAATGGTTAGAGACCGTCTCGCCACGTACGTCGAGAGAAAGGGGCGTTTCGCAGATTCCATGTTTGGCTTTAGGCCACACCTGTCTGCGCAAGATATCCTCTTGCAACTAAAACGAGAGATTATCCAACCCATTCCCTCGACGCACAACGACAGAGCAATCCCTGCACTCGATCTTAAAGGCGCATTCGACAACGTTAAACATGAAAGCATCCTGAAGAACTTGAGTAGTGTCCATTGCGGTAAGAAAATATTTGCCTACATCAGAGATTTCCTCTCTGAGAGACTGGCGTTCATTCGCATAGATAACGAAGAACATGGACCATTCAAAATGGGGACGCGGGGAACCCCGCAAGGAGCTGTCCTGTCTCCGCTGCTATTCAACATTGCCATGATGAAGCTCCCGCAAGCATTGGCAGTAGTGGAAGGCATATATCATGCAATATACGCCGATGATATAACAATCTGGACAAATCGGGGCAGTTTAGGAGAAATTGAAGACCGCCTGCAGCAGGCCGCCTCCATTGTGGAGGACTATGTGGCCCAGTGTGGGTTGCAATGCGCTCCAACCAAATCTGAATTCCTGCATATCAGATAAAACATTAAAGATAGGACGACCCTGAACTTGATGGTATCAGGATCAAAAATACGAGAGGTTTCAGAACTACGAATCCTTGGCCTTCTAATTCACAGCAGAACAAAAAACAGCACCACGCTAGACAAGCTACGGAAAATTGGAGAACAGGTAGGGCACATGATCCGCCGAGTGTCAAAAAAGCGCGGGGGGCTACGAGGAAGGGACGCGATTCGGTTCGCCAATGCCTTTGTAACTAACAGGATTCTATATTCAATACCGTACTTACGAATGACTAAACACGAAGAGAACAGAGTCGATGCTATATTCTTAGGAAAGTAATTAAGCGCGCACTTGATTTACCCATCAGCACTTCAAATCAGAAACTCTCTGCATTGGGAGTCTTTAACTCTATACAAGAGCTTCAAGAAGCCCACCTCACAAATCAATATACGCGTCTTACACAGACGCCCCCGGGCGGCGCCTACTGGACCGCCTCTTGATCCGACACGAATGCGAAATCGAAAACGCGGAGCGTATTACTGAACTTTGGAGAACAAAACTCTGGGTGTCCCCGCTTCCTCGCGATATGACCAGGGAGGCGCACCAGGGTAGAAGGCAAGCGCGCGCTGAGGCACTTGAACAACGGCTTGGCTCCCGTAATGGGGTCTATTACGTCGATGTGGCCGGGCCGTCACCTAGAGGATACTACACGGCGGCGGTAATACATCAAGGAACGCAGGTGGACGGCCTCACTTTCAAAGCCACAAGCTCAAGTAAGGCGGAGGAGGTGGCCATTGCACTGGCAGTATCCCATCCAAACTCAAAACAAATAGTTACAGACTCCCGAAGAGCCTGCGAGAGCTATCTTGCAGGAGAAATCTCTCCATTTGCTAATAGACTTTTAAAATTCAGCATCAGGAACCGCGATCCTACCCCAAAACGTCTTATATGGACTCCGGGACATCAGGGTCTGCAGGGTAACGAGGCTGCACATGCAGCGGCCCGCGTGCTTACTTCCCGGGAAACTCCCCGTTCCCCTGATAGACCTGAACGTCCCACACCTTTAACACGGTTTCGAGAAATCAAAGAATACTACATTGAGCAACGCCGCTTGTATCCCGCACCAGCGAAGGGACTCTCGAAAACGGAGGAGCGCGTCCTTCGGCGCCTACAGACAAATACGCTGTTCTGTCCAGCCATACTCAAATATTACGACCCAAAAATAAGTGGGCAGTGCCAGTACTGTGGGGAAGTGGCCAACACTTACCATATGGTCTGGGCCTGCCAAATGAACCCAAAATTAACCCCCTTTCCCAACCCCACCAAAGAGGACTGGGAGACGACCCTACTCAATAGCTCCACAATAGAGGAACAGCGAACTCTAGTCCAGCGGGCTCGGGTGGCGGCCTCGACTAATGACGTCCCAGACTAGGGATGTCAACCAGCGCGGTGGGGATAAGGGCTATCTGGCACAGCCAGCATCAATAAAGGTTTTTCCTCCTCCTCTCTAACAGTGATGAGATTACTTGGCGAGTCCGGAAGGATGGCCAGAGGCAGGGACTTCGCGCACACCGCTATTTGTTCACGAGATGGATTTCACCACGTTGTGAACACAGCAGCAGCAGCAGCAGCACCATGCGGCCGCAATCAAAAGTATTCGCAAAGCAGAAAGCTATTGTTGCGTCGGCGGGCAGTGTCCGACGGCAAGGGCCCGAGGACTGGACACGAGGCGCGGCGTGCGCCGGCACGGCCCGCGACACGAGCATGCAGTATGGACGTGAATGGGTCCGGAATTCAAGGGAAGCTGAAGCACAACAACGACTTAGCCGGCCTAGCGGCCGTCTATTATATTCACACCACACATGCATAACAGACACCCGTGCACACGTGATTGGCTGCACGCAATCGCGTGTGCTCTTACGTCACGACATCTGTTGATTCATCTATTCACTATGGCACACAGTGAATGCACGCGCACATTACCGGCGACGCCACAACACCCCAGTTCCGTTCCAAAGGGCAAACAAGACAGAGAATGGGAATGCACTATATACCTTGATGTAGGAGCCGGTCTCGTCGTCGTAACCGCCGTTCTGGCCGGCCCCTTCGTCGTACTCGATCTTGCTGGCGTCCAGGCCCAGGTACCAGACGTCGCGGTACTGGGACACCTCGGTACGCTCGTAGCTGCTCAGGCGGTTGCCGTAGTACAGCAGGGCCTCTACAGTGGGAGAGGAGTAACAAAGTTCACCTCGTTATCAGCCAGGCGAGTAAAGTATCGCTCTAGTGACACGTACTTATTCGCTCGACGCAGTATTGATCCAAAGCAGAAATAAAAGAAACCTGCACTGTCCTCTGTAAACACTCATGTAACGAGCTCTAGATATACTGCACATTTCCTGGCGACGGCTGCCTCTTGACTGTTGGCTGTCAGGATGAAAACAAAGTCAATAAAAAAATTTAGCCAGATCTCACGTACAGTGGGATTCGATCATATGCGAAGCACGAATGAGAGATGTTTATATATGTGTCACTTTAAAATCAGCACAACGTTACGAGGTGAAGGTAAGTGATGCCCTACATGACTTCTGTGTCATGATTATCATGTTTGAATGTGTCGTTTACCTTCCTAATTTATTCATGTCACGTGATATCTAATTTAGTATACGTGAAGTTAGCGAAACGGCCACGAGCACGCATTGAGCGTGGTATCTTGTCATGTTCTTACATGACACGCGTGTCACGATTATTATGTTTGCACCGGTCATATATTTCATCATCCATTGACGTTACGTAACACCAAATTTTGTATATGTGGCGCTAGCAAAACGGCTGCGAGTGCATCATGAAGGGCCCGATATACTCCAATGTAGCGTTGACGCGCGCGCACGTTGGGCACAACAACGCTACGTTAGCAAAACGCGAGCACTCTATTGTCTGATGCTAGGCGCGACCAGCGTCTGTCGGCGAGGCCCGACGGCAACCGGTGCGAAATGCGACATGCTGCATTTCGTGACAATGCGTCACCCAGACAACACTGCGTCTCTCTTTTTTCGTGAGGGAGGGACGCCGGATGCGCTGAAACGCACATGCGTCACAGCAATGCAGCGCAGCGCGCGCCTACGAGTATATGGCAGGACCGGCGCCTAGTGAGGCAACGCCGGCGGACGCGACGAAATGAACGCCGGCGAGCACGCGCACAGTGTCACGTCGAAATGTATTGGCGCCTTGAATGTGGCATGTAGTCATATTCTCACATGACACGCATCTCATGATTATTATGTTTGCACCAGTCACATACCTTCGTCATCCATTGGCGTCACGTAATACCTAATTTGGCATATGTGAAGCCAGTGAAGTGGCCGTGAGCGCATCTTCAGTGTGGCGTGTAGTCATGTTGTTACATGATACGCATGTCGTGATTATCATGTTCGGATGTGTCACTTACCTATGTCGTACATTCGCGTCACGTAATAACAAGTTTGGTACTTGTGAAACTAGTGAAACGGCCGCGAGCGCATCATGAGCGCGGCATGTAGTCATGTTGTGACACGACAGGCATCTCATGATTATCATGTTTGCACCAGTCGCATACCTTCGTCATCCATTCACGTACTGTAGTATCTAATTTGGTATATGAGACGCGAGCGAAATGGCCGCGGGCATCATGAGCGTGGCATTTGTCATGGTATTACATGACACGTATGTCATGATTTTCATGCTAAGGTGTGCCGCTTGTGTTCGCCATGCAATCATGTAATACCATACCAGTTTTGCAACAGACCATGGGAACGAAACCACCGCAAGAGGTGTCGGACCATGAAATGTAAATCATGACAATCATGACATGCATGTCATGATTTTCATGTTATGACCAGTCAAATATGTTCTTTATACAGTCATGTTATACCATATCAAGTTTGGTATCGATACCATTATCGAAACGGCCAGGAGAGTTAAAAGTCGTAGGTCGCTAGATAGGTAGATAGATAGATAGATAGATAGATAGATAGATAGATAGATAGATAGATAGATAGATAGATAGATAGATAGATAGATACGCTCAATGTCGCTGAAGTTCGCTAAGAAATGCTCCGCATTTAAAACGAAGCGGAGGCAGCGCTCTGCCAACTCCTCCCGCTCACGCGAGGAGAGGGTCTTCAGCGACCTTCCACTACCCCCCTCTGCATACGCCCACTCTCCCCCGTCTCTTCACGCCCACGCGATGAGAGGAAGAGCTGGCGCATGCGCAGTAAGGGTGGCACACCGGATTGAGCTTCACCATAAGCTGCTTCGCATCTAAAAACGATTCCTTGAAATCCCCCTCCGATGGAGATCGCGGTGCTTAAGTGTGACACCGGCTACTCCTTGGCTCTATATGCAACACGTGAGATCGTGGTACCTAAGCTTCGCAGGATGGCGTCAGTCACACGCAGCTCTGTTAACACTCGAACGTGTTCGGAAGTCGAAACCACGGAATGGCCGCGTGTGTGGCCGCGTGCGCGGCTAACTCACCGGCAGGTGAAAGAGGTAGCCGCCGTCCGTGGGGGTCGACGTTCGGTCCGTCGGGCGACTGCCTCCGGCGGTGCCCGTCTACGGACAGCGCCCCGTTGCAGCTGGACGAGTCTAAGGTTGCGCGCAGCTCGGACGCGCTGCCGCCGCCGTGGACGCCGTTGGTGCCGTTGTTGTTGTTACTGCAGCTCTGGCTCCGGCACGCAACACTGTGCAGGAGAAACGGCACACTTCATTCATTCATTCATTCATTCATTCATTCATTCATTCATTCATTCATTCATTCATTCATTCGTTTCTTTACTGCAAGCCATACACAGCTCTGAACAGGGCGGGGAAAAAGAAAACAAAGAAACAAGGCAAATATAAACAATGTTTATACAGTTTGAAAGCATTACAATGAGGCGGAGCAAGTAATACTTAATCAAGTCTACTACATTGCGAATGGAAAAAAAAAACTTGAATAAATCGGTTCGTATAAGAATTCACAGCTTTGCCGCAAAGGCGAAGCAACGAACGCGATAACAAGAAATGGCAAGCAAATCGAAACCTTCCCCGCGTTTCTCACGCACAAATAGACATTTTTAGTTGGGCGTACGGAGAAGCTCCGTTCGCTGTGAAAATTACGTTGCGTACGCGGCAAGTGAAGCGTGCAACAACACTTTTAGTTTAACAAACCTTGATGTGTTTTCCTAAAATACATAGATGGTATGCGAGTTCAAGGGTTTGTAATGCTTATCAGCGCCACCAACGTTAGGAGTACGCTAGGTCCTACTACCGTGGCCCCACTAATAACATGGCCTCTGAGATCTGCACGAAACACACCCTGACTGCCAGGGTGAGCGCCACCGGCGTAAAAGTCAGGACGTGGTGTTCGCTGTGTCGATTTTAGCGTCGTTCCTGGGTGCACTGAATGCGCACGTTCACCTTTGCTGTTTTGAACTTGGGTTCGCAATGTAAGAACGGCGTCTGACTGGGCATGCCCACACTGAATCGACCCCAGCGTTCTATCCAGCGCTTCTGCGGATCAGTCTTAGCGTACCCCGCAGCCAATGGTCGCGTTGCAGGTATCCGTGACGTTACGATGTACTGCCGGCATATTTAAGGAGTGAAAGCTCGCACAACTTCCAAGGCGTGTTATGTCGTACCATGAATAAAAGTACGTACCAAGGTGCCGTTTTATGTACGGGTTCATTCGCCGAGAGGCCTGGCAGAAGGAGACGCGTTCCTGCACACATTCTATCGAAGGCGATTCTTGAGGATTTTCGTGAGACGCCAGTCAATTTCTTCTGACTCATCGGGCCGTCAAAACGAACCACTTGAAATTACCTTGTCTGGCATCGCCTTTCATTGTGAAATACACATACCTTGCATCAGGTCCGCTGTTGCTGTCTGCGTCAAACGCCACTGCTGCCTCCATATTCGGTCATTCCAGCGACGCAAGTGGCGCCATGTAGCCTTGCTCCGAAGCTTTCACACGGTGATAAAATTGTGACGCAGTTTTATCAGTAGTCAGTAGTCAGTCTCTCGGTCATAAACCAATGAACGCGTCTTCACACTCTACGACGCTGACGTAAACACTCGCGACATCACCGTCTCGTCCGCCGTTTCGACCTTCCGCTGCGCCGCCTATAGTCGCTGGAGTGGTCGATTACTCTCGTTCTGGTTTCTTCTAGGTGTCGCGAGAGCGTAACGTAGTAAGCGTTGCGTCGCGTAGGCAGCTTCTTGTTTCGGGCGTACGCGCGTCTCTGGAATGGATACGTTACGTACTGCACATGCGCAGTTCTTTCCCGTGGCAGTGCTGCGTACGTGGGCTCGTTACGTGCGCCCAACTAAAAGTGTCTAATGACTCACGAAGCGTACTCACAGGTACAGATCAACGCGAATAAGCGTAACAATTGTTACGCCGCTGCGTCTGAAAAGCGCGCCGTTTTCGCAAACGGAGACTGTGCAGCGAGTGAAGTGACCTTTGTGCACCCGCTAACTACAACAGAATCGTTCTGGTGAAAGTCCAAGGCGTATGATTCTCCCCACCGCGAGATATGCGCACGCACGCGTGATTATCCCCCCCCCCCACCCCACCTTTCCACGGGGCAAAGTACGCGTGGGAGATGAGAGCGCGCGCCGCCGCGTCATGACGATCTGGTGACGCACGCTCATTGCGCCATCTCGCTGGTAATGCTGAAGACGCGATAGTTCCTCCGAGATGACCATCGCCAGCAGTAAGTGGTAGATATGAATAGCTTGCTGTTTCAGCGTTGAAGAAGGTTTAGTGGCTAACGCCTCGCACTCACAAGCAAGAGGTCGGACGTTCAATTCCGCGCGCCGGAGTCTTTTTCTGAATTAATTTTTTGTCTATACATATACGGTAAATGAAACCGACGCCAGCAGCAAAATCCAGCCGAGGGTGTCCATATAATTTCTATCGCAATAGAAATCCATGACGGTTACGAATCTGCCTAATGCGACTTCTGAGCGCAGCGTCGTGTTGGGGTAAAGGAGGTTTAAGAACCTCCTTGATTGGTGTGACACTAAATGTGTTTAAAGCTTTAGCTATCCACAATTGTAGCGTGGTAGCAATGCGGCACTTGTACCGATGTAACTAACGTAACGAAGTTTGAGTCTGATTGAGCCTAACTCAGTAAAATTTCATTGAGTCTTGAGTCCACGGGAGTAACAACGTAGGTGAATTTCAGTACCGAGTGAGCTTGCCAGAGTAAAATTTTGCCGAGTCTTTGAGTCAAGCTGAGTATAAATTTTCTCAGTGAAACCTCAGCAAAGTATATGTTTTATTATCTAGAACACGGTTGCTACATTGAAAAAAAGTTTGAATAGCGGCCGTATAGTCAGAGCTAGCCCTGTTCGGTTTGCTGACGACCTGAAGAAAAACCGCGATAAAGTTTCGGCAACGGCCAACGTTGAATGCCACGCTCAATGAATGACTCACGGACGGGAGGGCGCGAGCTCTATTGATGTTGTCGTCTGAGTTCATTGTCAACACTAGCAACATTCCTCCCCTCTCCCCAAAAGAGCAAGAAGTGCCTCGTTCTACAAACGCCCCTATCAAGGGCAATGACGACGCAAGATGACTGCACCATCCATGACTACACAGTCATAGCGCCGGGCCTCGAGAAACTCTCTGCTGTCTGTCCGCGCCTCTGTGGCATGCTAAAGGACGGTTAAGAAGAAAAGTAGGAAAGGATTGTTGAGCAGTGCATGCACGCTTAAAGCCGGTAATGCATGCTGTTCCCTTATCGACCCTTGCGGCCGAAGCCAGACAACGCTGGAACCTACGACGCGAGCGTTGCGATGTTGCAAGAAGCGGCCGAGGTCGACGCCGGCGATAACGCAGTCGAAGATTTTCGAATTAGATGCAGTGCGGTAGTTTCTTCTAAACCAGGCCTTGCTTGACCACAGCCTCGTAATGTGTGGGTGGTGTCCATGTTTCTTCTGCTGAGCGGACTGACCTTTTCGCAATGCCCAGTGTCCGGCCTCACCATCGGGAATGCAGATGTAAGTATGAACTAAAATTTTACCAGGGCTCTCACGAATTATAGTTTGAAAGCTTTCAAGCATACATACACTTCGGCGTCATGCTGGTCGGGAGACAAAAATAAGTTAAATAAATAAATTTGACAGTACGATGTCCCGAGAAATGTAGTTGCTTGCGAGTAATTGATTACTTTCAACGCGGTATAAAGCTACAACTGGGCTGCGGGGAAACGAATAACAATATGTCTTCGCTACAGCGCGCCAAGAGCTTTTGAGATGGACTTGACAATCACTCTTTTTAAGTGAAGAGGTCCTTAGGACACGGACTGAGACCGTCCTCGGCACAGTTGTTGCGTTTGTTTGCGGACATCTGGTTTTAGAGACAGAGTTTGAATGGTGAATTATGTTTTATTCTCCTTTAATTTTCACTTTTATCTTTTTTTATCATGCCGCTTTTCTATCTTTCATTCTTCTTAGCACCTTAGTCAGCACTGGGTAGCCAGTCTGACTGAAACATGACTAAACTCCCTACCCTCCCGTCTGTTTATTCCTCCTTCTAATCGTTACGGAAATAAGCAGCAATTGTTTTCACTCAAGCAGAAACGCATCGAAACTAAAGTTTAGAAACAACATTAACCGCGTATATACGTGCTTTGGCGCAAATGTCGCCGAAAGACGGTATAGTCTTTTGCCGGCCCAGCGGCCATTTATGTTTTGCCTTGCCTCAGAGAGCGCCTCCTCTGTGTTGAATCGGCCGCATCTGGCTGACACTGATAAAACAGAAGAGGCGCTACGTGAGGCATGGACGCCATCCGGCAGTGCCGCCTGAAGACATGAGCTTGTGCGGAACTCAGGGCGACTGCGAAGTGGCAGCACCATATTGTGGGCAGAGTGCTTTTAGGGGCGAAGCTTTTTATAGCGGCACCTGTTAGTCCCTCATAGCCGTTTAGTAGTGTGTAACAAGTATAACATTTTGACCTCCAAGGTGGTGCCGGTGAGAGATTTCTTCTCTGCGTTGTTGAACAACAAAAGATATTGCTCAATGTACATGCCAATGGCTGCTAAGGGGGAATGAGAAACAGGAAAATTCAGCTTTTAGTTAACGTGCACGCTGCAAACTTTTTATTGTTCAACAACGTACAGAAGACAAGAAAGGATTGCTACGTTATGCTCGCTGGGCGTAACCTCCTTGGTTTTAGAAAGGTTTAGCGAGCGTTGGGCCGCAGTGCCATGAATACAGTGAACTTGTATATACCATGAACTCGAGGTGGTTAAAGGTGGGAAGTAGACCCGAAGCGCAAGCCGTAAGAAAGTGTGCGTGTGTTTCCTCTCGTTTAGTTCTTGGATGTCCGCTGGATGGCGGTGCTTCTGTATGAGGAATATATGATGAAAAGATGCGAGATGGTGGTACTTGGAGTGTTGAACAGGTGGACGAACGGACACACAGACAGATGCATGAACGGACGTACGGATGGCTGCACGGACGGATGGACGCATGGACGGACGCAAGAGCGGATGCATGGACGAAAGCAAGGATGGATGTACAGATGAACGTGCGGACGCACGAACAGACGCACGCACGGACGGGAGGATGGATGCACGGGTGGCCACACAGACGTACGCATGGATGGATGGACGGAAGCAAGAACGAATGGACGGACGGATGCTTCGCTCCACTATTCATCATTCACTCCGTGGATATGCTGCCATTTTTTTCGTGCATGGCATCGCATTTTCAGCGCAGCCTAAGAAACACTATAGGGTCTTCAGAATTACGTATCAATGTCTCTTTCTAGTAAAGGAACGCACCGGCTTATACTTACACTTATGCGTAATATTTGCCTTTTGACCGACAATGTTAACAAGTATGAACACAGCCACCAGTTCAAGATGACCTGGTTTTGCAAGCAAGCACTTGAACTTTGGTCGAGTAGCTGAATCGTGTGACATAATACATACATACATACATACATACATACATACATACATACATACATACATACATACATACATACATACATACATACATACATACATACATACATACATACATACATACATACATACATACATACCGAAATTTCTGCATTGAAGTATCCCTCTAAAATAATTGACGAGCTTGGAAAACATGTAATATATGTACTCAAAACGTCACCGTTTATGTTTTCGAAGATTTGACCGCTTTTTGAGCGAGCGTCACTAAGCTTGACCTCATACACGGGCTCGATGAGTGGGCAGTACGTAGATCCCAGGCGACGGAGCATTTGTGTATAGCAAAAGAGCGTGGTATACGTACAGCATCGACCAATCGTGAGAAAGAGCAAAGCTTATATAGCGTAGAAAGACACCACCACCCTCCTATCCACACCCCACACGAGCGAGAACCCCGAAATATCCTCCCGGTTGCAAATGAATTTCGGGGGCCCAAAAGTTAGAGCTAACTGTGAAAGGGCACCGATATAATCTCGGCCATCTGGCTCCATTCTTGGCATCAATGGTGAGCTCTCATTAACTGTGGCACAGTTCCTATTCCCTCCGCGGATGTGCCGCAGCGGCAACATCAATTCTGAGCTCGCTTAGTCCGTCGGCAGATAGTTATTGATCGATACGTTCCATTATCCTCATTTTATTAACGACTACAGAGAGACTGGGTGACTATATAGGGCAACCTAGACACAGAGGAAACCGGTGGATGTGGGCTAGGTAGTTTGGAGGACGCTGCGGTGGTGTTGCGAGATGGCTCACTAGCTTGATGGCGAAGGTGATGCAACGGCAAATGTGCACTCGGCATTGCGCACGTAAGAAGTACCGGAGGACTCGCTCGATGCGGAGGGCACAAAGCTATATGTCAGCTCGTTGACGATCGTTGTGGGTGCCAGTGATGATGTCAGTAATGATTGTTGGTGAGTCATTTAGAATGACGCTTGGGAAGGAGGATGATGCGGAATAGAGGGTTTCGTGTGAGACAAGCTGATGCCAGAGCAAGAAATAGAAAAGTTACACTAACCCGGAGAAACACAACAAGAACGACAAAAGGGCTACCACTGCGAAAGCGGGGGACCAAAAGGGCCCAATTCGAAAAGCGAGAATGGGCAATACATTTTTACCCGTCTGCACCATTCGATTGAGCTCCTGCTATTGCTCCACACCGGACGCTGACCGTATTCCCTTGATTGGGGTTCATCCTAGACGGCGCATGCGCGGGAGGACGTTGCACGCGCACCCTGTCAATTAGGTGTCCGTGATTTGCCCATCGGTGTGAGGCATTGTACGGTATTCTTTGCAGTTGTTGCCCAACGCATTGAATGACGACATTGCGTCAATAGTACGCAGCTGATTTTTTTCTTGTTCCAGCGGGTTCATCGGACTCTAATTCGTCTGTAGATGCTTTGTTCGTTGAAGGGGCTGCACATGTGGCGCTCATGCATTGAATACGCACGGTTATCGTTAAACATTGTTTGCCTAAGGTAGCTCACCCACACGGACACTATTGCTGAGGAGAAGCCCACTTTTGTAGTTTCATTCAATTCAGAAACGAGTGCCCCAGCCCGCTTCATGTGAGAATTTCTGTCAGCACGTGGGATCTTTCGGTAGAAATATTCTCACGAACAGGCGCCACTCAAGTTGTACCAAGGCGATTGGACAATGAGACAGAGTCCTTGTGAAAGAAGATTTAAGCTTTCCGAATACGGTGTCAGGTACAGTCACACTAGGTATGGTTTGGAACACAGTAGCGCATGGCCTGGCGAGCTCATACAGCGCTAATGCCCTTAATGTGATCTAATATTCACAGCTCAATATTTATCACCTATTTCAAAATCATCCCCAAGTGAGAGCACATCGTTTATTTGCGGAAATGAGGGCCAGTCGCGCGCGTGCTGCGTTTGATTCGTGCGGCCACGTGCTCTCGTGTTCCAAGTCATAGTGAGTGCGACTGCACGTACTTTACGAAAATTGGATTTCTACCACTTTCATACCACCTCCATAAGTGTCTCTGATTATTCGGCCGACGGGGTGAATGCACGCGAAGTGCGGGGAAAATAAGTTTCAATGTTTTTGTAAAAAATAGTGTATCATGCATGTTTAATGCGATTAAAAAGCAGTCGTGGACTAACTAAGCATCATTGGAGCTCAGGACCGAAATATTGACCATGTCGAGAAATGAATAGGACAGCAAAGGGGTTCTCGCTTTCGAAATGCTTGTGTACTTCAGCAACGTAAACTGTACGAAGAGGCCACATATTTTGTTCCTTTTCGTTTCTTGCATACAATGGTCGTCCTCCCAACGATCTGACTCAGCCTTGATGCACTCAATACTTTAGAAAGTCTCCAAAATCTACATTGGGTAATTCACTAAGACGAGTTGAACTTTCCAGGGAGCACCCGGCCTCTCAGTCTGTAATGGTTTGGCACTTCGAGCAGTCTGATGACGGGGCATTATTCTTAATTATTTTTTAAACTGCATGCCCACCAAGACGTTAGGTCAGGTTGATTTTTTTTCAGAGAATGCTTTATGTCCCACTATCCTTGAATACAGGTATAACAAAAATATTTGGTTACATTCGATGTCCTTTCTCGTCAAGTGTATTTTATTGCGTTTCAGAATTGCTCTCACCTGCCTCAGTTTTTCTTAACATACGACGATGGTGATACCTCGTAATCATTCCTGGTCCATTCTGACCTCTCGCATTTCACCAGCTGCTGCCTTCTGCACGTCATGTGTCTACTCTGTGCATGACACATAACCAGCCTAACTCCGTTCCGTTCTGTTAATGCCTACTAGAATCCCCGTTGCTCCCCATTCTCGCTTTATTCCACAGCGCCATCTCCTCGTCTGCCACGCTTGCGGCTTATGCGCCTGTCACTCTCTACATGCTTTTCAATAATCTTTGTTAACTCAAGATTAGGAATTTGCATAAGAAGATGTAGCATCCACATGATGGAATGAACGGGTGTGTTTTATGCGGTGTGCCCTTTTTTTGTGCACTGCTCTTAGGTTTGAATAATTTATCAACTTTTGTATAGCAGAAGGCTTTAATCAACTTTTTTAGCATTCTCGTCGTCGCTCCATACCTGCAAATTAATCAGCATATATAGAGACCACATATAACAAACTATTGTCGATATCGAGAAGTTGTAATATCACCTAAAATATTTTATACACCAAATGACAAAATGACACACACACACACACACACACACACACACACACACACACACACACACACACACACACACACACACACACACACACACACACACACACACACACACACACACACACACACATGCTTTTCGGCTCACCTGTGCATTGAGGATGAGGAGCAAGAGGAGGACACCGCTGCCGAGACGGGCGGCAGCGCCGCGCCGCAGGACGCCGGCTGCGACGCCGGCGTCGCGTTTGCCGCGCCGGCGGCGGCGGCCGTCGCCGTTAAGGAGCAGCGTGTTGCCGACGACAGGCGCGACGACGCGGCCACGCTCGTGCTGCCCGAGGACGCGTGGTGCAGCAGGCCGACCCTCTGAACGGCGATGCTGGGCAGCGAGGTGGACTTGTCCCACAGGACGCTGCTGCTACTCGCCGCACCGGCGACGGCGCGCGACAGCCTCTGCGAGAGCGCCGACGAAAGCGGGCCGCGGCCGCCCGCGGTCGAGGTGGACAGGAACTGCGAAGGCGGCTTCAGGTGCAGCTGCGACGCCAGCGCGCAGCCCAGCCGTGCACCCAAGTCACTCGATGAGCTGCCGGGACTCTGCGATTGCGAAGAAGAGGGGATAAATAAGTTTCAAAAGATTCCACTGTATTATTATCAACGAATTTATTTATTCGAGTGTTACTTAGGCGCGATGCTCCTTAGGCCCGCAACTCGCCGTCGCCGTCGAAGCTCCCTGCGCAGGGCAAGTGCAGCGAGCGATACAATAGGTGCGCTCACTCAACGAGCGCAGGCGCAGCGCGCGGTGGCTGGCGCCGTGCCGCTCGCACAGCACACGCCCTCGGTTAGTCGTTTCCGCCACCAAGTGCAGCAAACGCTCTCTCCATCCGCTCCCCACACTACCGCTTTCATGAAATGTAGCGGCGAGATCAGGCGCATCGTCGTTTGCGTCCCATTTCTGAGGAGCGTCGTTCATCGGTTGTATTCCCACACGTAACTGCTAGTTTTAATTATTTAATTATTTACATGCTTATTTATGCAACACCTTACAGACTCGTTATCGGAGCGTTCTGTAAGAAGAGCATTACGTGGTTAAGTTTTACACTTTGTCCAGCACTGGAAAGAGGAGATGCCATATATGGCATAGATTCCCGAAATCGAATAGGGTTATTGCAAGGTATTCGAGTGACACAGAAAGTACGAGTGAAACATAGGTTAAAAACAAAACGAAAAAACGTAGCATGCGCGAAGCAACAAATGCATGCCAAAAACATTGACTGTAATCGCCTCAGAATACAAAGAAGTACAGACGGGTCATTTAATACCACAATGTTATACATTAAAACAGTACATAATACTACGAAAAAACTCGACAGATCCCACGTACCTTGGGAATCGATGTTATGCGAAGCATGCGGATGAAATGTGACTGTGCCGTAATATTTCAATTGAGCGAAACGTCACGAAGTGACGCTAAAGATATGTACAACTGTTGCGCACATAAATATACGTTAAATAATCGCACTTGTACTGTTGCGTAATGATGCCAATCGCAAAATGGCTATTAGCAACACGCACAAGCGGTAAGCTGGTATGTAGCGCTTGTGCCAGCGAGGATTTCGGCCCTAGAAACTGCTACATGAATTATCTTCACTGCATAACGCTTCGATACAGTTGTGGTTTACTCGACGTGACGGTTGTATTAAAGGAGTATACGTGTAATGTTTATATAATTGGGTAGCCAGCACACTGCAACCACAATTGGCGTTTCACGAACATTACGGTCTACATGAAAAGCAGTGACGAGACCTGGCGGGACTTTGTGGTTGACTACTCGATTGCCGCGCAGCATGCATCTATTCCTGCCGGGACCATGATATTTATTCTTTGCGTTCGTTGGGTCAACGGTGCCGATCCTGGTTTTTATGGGCGAAGTTCTATAGCGCCAACCGACCTAGTTGTGAGATCTGGCGCTGCTTTTGGTAGAGTAGCTGGTTGCCACGCAGAACGCTGGGGTTCGATTTCTGCTGGGACTATGACACTTCTTTTTTTCACGCTCGGCTCGTCAACTCAGCTCAATATCAGCTTTTTTTTTTTCAACGATCACGCATTAAAATTACCCTTGTGTGTTCTCGCCGTTCCTGGGCAGATATGAAAAGTCAATCACCTGTGTCACATGCCTGCATACTAGTGGCACATACCTGCGGCCGAGTATGTGCCACTGCCGAAGGAAAAAGTTTGACGACGTGTGCGACGGGGTAGTGACATTATTCATGTCATGACCGGCGAGTTGCATAAACGCGATAGGGTTAAACAGCTCGTTTCGCAGAACTTCCGGCGTCGGCATCGACGTGGGCATCGTTCGTTTTGAGCGAAAAATCATCATCATTA